>OY856409.1:668436590-668724090 GCA_963693085.1 Alisma plantago-aquatica | reverse complement strand
GTTTGATCTAGTATCCCAGTTTCGCCCAAGTTTTCCCCAAGCTAGCTTCTCGTGGCAGCAGCTATGGCGTGCGGGTGAGAGGAAGGGGATAACCCAACCTCATTTTACCGTTTTGCCCTCAGTTCCTTTCTTCTTCTTTTTGTTTTCGCGTGAGGGTATAACCGTCTTCCATCTAATTTTATTTTGTTTCAGACGAGTCAAACCCGGGCATTGACTGCATGACTTGGCTGCCCCTCATTGGGCCAAGTCAGTAGGCGGGCCTGGCCTCTCACTATGTCTGTTGGATATGAAGTGCCTACGTCGCAATTTGTAATTGGCCTATTTTTTAAAAATCATATCTTTTTACTCGATTTTCCAATTTAAAACTAAAATATGTTTTGGAATCGGGAGAATGAGTTCTATCTAATAAAAATATTTCCGTCGCTTGATTCTGATATTTTCGAATATATGTTTTTAAGGATGAGTTAAATTACTTAAAAATATGGAAAATAGCCTAAAAAGTCAATATTTTAAAAATATACAAAATTGTATGTTATTTTGATCAAAAGAACGTAACTAAAATATTAGTGAAGTTTTCAGAGTCTAATTCGATCGTTTTTGGAAAAAGTCGATGGTTTTGAGGTTTTAAGCCTTTAATGAATATACATAGACCTAATACATGGATATAATGATGAAATTAGGGCAAGTGGATCTGATCTCGTATAAAAGTTATGAAAAGTGGTTTTATGGCTCTAATGATAAGGTATGTGCAAATTCCTATTTATGTATGTGCATCTACCCTCCTTCAGCTGGGAAAATTTTATACAAATACCCATATTCCCTAATGAGGCTTAATTTGACCTAATTCATGATTCTTGAAACTTAATTTGTTTATGCCTCAAAATTAGTTATAAAACTATCTTGTTTAAGTTTTTATACCCCACTGACATGTTGTATAAATCTTTTGAATAATCTTGCCATAACTCTTTTTCTAGCATGTTGATTTTATTAGACTGATTAGCTAGTGTAGTGGTACTTGTATGTACAACCACTCATAGTTGGGGAATGTGTTATTTCTCCCCTAGGGAATGTGATTCTCTCCCCCGCATACAAAATTTGTGTAGGTGACTGGGAATGTGATACTCTCCCCTCACCCTTTTGGTTGAAGGTTCAGTAGGTGCCTCAACCCTACATAGTTAAGATAGTCAATATTAATCATACATGCAAATCATTGGTTATATATTATTTATGGCAATCATCTATTAAAATATTCTTTTTTATATATAGCCTCATTCTCTTGATTGTATCATCATCTTATGATGACCCCTAGACTACTTTTACATGCTTTTCTTATCTTGCCATCTTAGAACAGTTTTTGTAACACATACTTTTATTTTCCTTCCCTTTTTGTTGGGTGCCTTCCCAACCACCTGATGTGGAGCAAGGTGTTGGATATGGAATGAAGATCATAGCTTGGCTTGGACTTAGCTGATGCATATGTTGTTTGGAGACAAAAGTGGAGTAGTTTAGAGTTCCCTCTACTTAGATCCTCATTTTGTATAAAGTATGTACACCCATATTGGGAGAAAAAAAATATAAACACTTTATTTGAAATTGAATATAGTCAAAATTTTATCTTCCGCTGCTATCCAAATTGAGTTTTGTTTACCATTGTTATTAGTAGAGAGTTGGATTGATTTCACTTCTTTACAACTGAACTCTCGATGACTCTCTTTCTCTTATTAAATAGGATTCCTCTCCTCCGAACGCCTATCCTATACGAGGCCTCCTATAGAAAAATGATAGGAGACCAATCAGATTTTTTTATAGCATTAAAGAATTCATTTTAATGCTGAAAAAAAAATTCTCTCTTCACTAAATTTTTTTTTGGGTTGGGTTTTCGATGTTCTCATTGGTTGTCCTATACAATAAGTATTGAAGGTCTCCTACACTACCAATTTTGCCTCTCCTCCATGAATGAAGTCACCCATCGGAGATAACAAGTAGGCATCCATTACGATCATGACCTCACCTTGCGACTCAACTCCAGAGAAATGAAACCACAATGATGCCCTCATAGCAAATCACATACCCTACTATCTATAAACATCATAGGTCCCTAGGGTTCTATAGAGAAGACCCACATTTAGGAGACTTCGACCTTGTAGACCTGCAACTATAGGTAGTTGATGCCTCTAACCATCAATGCCACCAAGACCCCTCCTCGCCAGCAACCTATGTTACCCCTCTTCAAACTTCGTCGTCCTTCACCACCATGGTGTCGTCTGAACTCCAATAAATCTATAATGCCAGATATGCAACCAAGTCCTAACAACCTGTGTTGTCTTCCTGTGTTGGGCTGCAAAACCAGTCGATGGCCCCTTGCCCTCACCACCACAGCCCCGCTGACACCCTATACACGGACCTACAACAAAGGCAACTTGCAACTCCCATCACCACCGCTGCATGATCAGACCCTAATCATGTCTCCTCCTCTGCCCCGTATAGTTTCATCTTTGTCTGATGGAACCACTTCCTAGACCCGACGATGACCTGAACCCTCTTTCACCACTTCACACTCCTCTTAAAATCTATAGATCTTCATCGTCATTTGATAAGACAACACCATTTTTGACAACATGCATTGCCTCTACTAGGAGACCTGCATACACAATCATCTAAACCCTCATCGACATCCCTCTCCAGTGGCGCCAATATCCTGGATCAAGGATCTGACACCTTAGGAAACATGCTTGACCTCGCCACTTATGTGAAGGCTTCTAAGGTTGGATTGAGTCTAGCAAGATCGAGGAACTCTAAAATCCACCCCACCTTGACTCAAGCCTGCAATTGTAGTGTTACAATGTTCGATCTCCTCTACCACAACCATGTCCCTCACCGGTCCTCACCATGGCCTTCTCTGCCCTTACCATCACCAAGTATATCCATGGTCAGACCAAGAAGGTGCTACAAGAAAGGTAGAACCACATCCAATCACTACCCTTAGCAGCACCAACTAGACTTCTGCTACACCCTCATTACAAGTCTTGGAGAATCTCTTTCGAGGAACATCCATGGAGAGTGATCCCAGTTTCAGACTTACTCATTATAAGGTCGAAACCAACCAACCTATGGAGACAACTCAAGCTCTCTACTCTTGATTCTCAAGATGACCACCATCACCCTACAAGTTGCTTGAGAAGAACCCCTATTCCTATGACCACAATTCAAGAGAGTGATAGTGAGAGTCTAAATAACCCTCTATCTCCAAGGCTTCCTTAAGATATTACTCATGAAGAATCGAAGGACTTGCTACAACCAAGTAAGCCGTAGTTCATATATTACAGACTTTAGTATTGGAAGTGGAAAACAAAAGACAAACCTTGGTAATAAATTGGGTTGGTCATCTTATCATACCCTATTAAAACATAAATGTATCAATGTAGTGATACTAATCTAGACAAGGTGGTGTAATCAACTCACTACAATGCACTAGTCTTTTTATACATAGTGGAAAGACCATACATAGCATGATTAAGTCAGGGTGATATACATAAGGTAATAGGAACAATATTTGATTGAGAATGCTTAGTCATTTATCTAAGGATGACTACGAAGACATTATTACACTAGTAAATAGAAATTATGAAATTTCAAAAAATAAATGTTCATATCACTTAGACTAGCTTAAATTATGTATGAGAAATACCCTTATGAATACATATAGATATATGATATTATATTCACATAATCTTAATTTAGATAGTCCATAAATATAGCAATGTATGAAAGTACTCTATTATAATTCATCTAACTCCTACTTGTGTTTGGAAACATAATCGAGACCTAATTATATGACTAATGTATGATAAATTAAAACCCTAAAACATATATACCTTATGATATTTTGAAATATGACAAGGATCTCAGAAGTATATTTATATAGATAGATCAAATTTTGAATAATTATGGTACATGATATAAAATATACATACAAGCAAGATACTTCTATGATCAAGTACGAGTAACCTAGACATGTTTAGACTTACTTGGATAAATATGAATCATATAATCAAAATGAATGTAAAACCCAATATTGATAATATTTTGAGATCCAATTTAACGACATGACGTTGATATACGTAATTGTAAGACTACTATTCTATTCATATAACTTAGTAAATACCTTAGAAAAGACCAGGATGGAAAATAAGTCAATAAAATCCCTAAAATTAAAATCCTAGCCACCTATAATGTTGACACAATGATTCCAAGTCATATAGTGATGAATTTTCCTCTACATTTCTAGATTCTCTATATTTTGGTTGAATCTCATAGTCAATACTTGAACTTCTTATGTTTTGGGAACTTCGACAAAAAGGTACAAAATTTCTATTTTTATTTGGAAAGTTGTTTCTCTCATTGATTGCATGCATATTTAGATAGGTTGATATGCATAAAATTATTGTAAACCTTAGCCTTTCTCCTTTAAAGCCACCAATGATAAATTTTGGAAATAAGTAGAACATTTTTTATACGTTGAAACGGGCAGGCTAGTGCCCATATTTTAGTGGAATAATGCTTCCATGACTATGCACAGAGAGAAGGACATGAGGTCCCTTAGTATAAATTAAAGAGTCCGCTTCTACCGTCTGCTTGGGCGACCCGAGGGGCGACTAGGGTTCGTGTTCCCCAGCTCGGAGGAGGGGGCTTGGGCGGCAGCCAACACCACCCCGCTCCCCCAGGGCTTCTTTCGAGCACGATCTATGTGGATCGCCCTTTGGCTGGTGGTCGTTCTTCACTATGTTGTCTTCATGTCTCGTCTCTGTGGTGCTAGCGTTGTGCGTTGTGCCCAGGTGGCGGGGGGCTTCTATTGCCCTTGCCACAACCCCGTTTTGGGTTCCTGGCCGTTGTGAAGAGGTAAGATCTGGTGGGCGTCCTCTCGGCTAGAGGGATCAACAAGGTTGGGTCTTTCTTTGTAGGTTTTGGCTTGGGAGCTAGTTTCTGGCAGGTTATCTGCCTTGTTCTTCCATATATCGGCATTGTTTGTCCCTTAAAATAAGGATTGTTACTCCTTCCTCTGTGAAGGCAGTGGTTATTCTGGGTTTCCCCTAGTAATTCAACCTTGGTACGGCTAAATCTCATCTTTGCTCTGGATTGATCTTATTACTCAGTTGTATGGCTTCGTTTGATTGATATACGAGAAGAATATCGTCTTGTTCCAACCTCTCTACCACTACTTAACGCTTAGGTTGAAGGAATTCTTCATGAAAAGTTGCTTAAGACAGCCTCAAAGAAGAAGAATCAATGTAGGAATGTCTCTCTCTCGTTCCAATATGAGTTGTAGTGCCCTTGGGTTACTGAACGTGATGTTTGTACGTTCCGTTTGTATCTTTCTCTCCGATTGTAGATGATGTATGGCTAACAAGAAATGAATCGATCCATTTGATCAAAAAAAAGGTCCCTCAGTATATTGGAAAACACAGTTGGTGTATTTTCATTCTCATTAAGAGAACATATGGCTTCCCCAACAACATAGATATTGACATGTAATAACTATTGAAAATTGAATGATTAGTTTGAAAATGTTGATATTGAACATTGTTGAATTTGAAAGCGCATTTCTACCTTTTGATATTTTCCTATATTTTTCATTCATTTGCATTTTGTGATATTAATTCTTTGTAGATAGGTTCATATTGTTTCACTTTCCAAATATTGATTTCATACCAACTTTTCTGACCTTAGTTTCTTGTATCGGGACTCATGTGTGGTTTTGTTCCTTATGGGAACTCAAGGGCAAATGACCAGAGAAGACCTAGAAGAGACGTGCAAGGGTTTCCCATTGTTGAAGAGTGGATAAGAATCCATATTTATTTTTGTAATCTTATGTAAAACTTCCGAGACATTGATGTACAACAATTGTAAAAAAAGATTTGTTTATATTTTTTTATTATTTTGTAAACATTCGGTCATAAGAATCGGGTCTTTACAACATGGTATCAGAGCCTATAAACAGTCAGCACTCATGTATGTCTCAGAAAACAAGAGTTAGTTGGGAATACAAATGGAGTAGATAATTGACAATAAACCCTAGTATCATTGGTTGAATTATTTGGATTTACCTCAACTACATGTAGTAAATAATAAGATCCGAGGATGTTTGGTATGTACCTCAATAGAAAACTATGAAACATACTTAGTTCATCTACTAGTTGTGGACTCCCAAAGGCATTTATTTATATGGAGATATTGTTGAGGAAGATGTTTTTAAGAAACATGTATGTAGATTTAGAAACATGGCTCTCAAAACACTTGAATTACCACAAATAGTATATCAATGGGAAGAGTACTATAAAGACCCTCTTTAGTTAGGTACAACCACAACAAATTGCAAAAGGAAAAAGATAGAAAACCCTAGAATAGTAAATTCCCCATAATTGATAACTTTCATTCAAAACCCTAGAATATATGTAAGAGTGAAAGGTAACTTACTCCAAAACATATTAACTAAGTCAGAATAATCCATCAACATGTAAGTGAAATAAACTGAGGTGTCTAAGGAAGGATGTTTAGTAAAGGTTCTTGTATAATCACTCCCAATAAACTTAGGTGGTGGTGTGGTTTTCTCATTTTTCATAATGACCCGACGAAAGCAATGTATACTTTTTGAGAAAATCCTAATATTGAATTTGGTCAATAATCCAACAAAAAAAGTGTCTATAATCACCTTTAATAGGGAGAAAATATATGATAATATACTAGGAATTAGATTAAAAACCCTACTATAATGCAAGACTTGTTCAAAAGGGGATATTGAAATTCAAAATCTTGTCACAATCCTTAATGAAATAATTGAATGATAAAAGTGGTGAATATTAGGACATATTGGTAATGAAAAAAGAGTCCTATTTTGGGAAGACTGTTGGATCAAGGGGGTCCCAAATCTTGTTGAACATTGGGAACTCCCAAGTTTTGGAGATATAAAGAGAAAAAGAACTCTGAATAGTTAATTGATGCAAACCCTATCCTTTGAAATAGAAATGAAGTATATCTATATTTTTACCCGATAAAGTGTCACATAATGCTTGGTGAGAATAGTATTGAGTAAACTTTGATACATTTTTAATCTTGGTTATGATAACTATAACTTATGGTGTAATACAATATCAATATTCATAACTTAGATTCTTAACCTAAATATGTGTACATGGCTCCAAAAGAATTATATGTACCATGTATCACTAAGTGCCTCGGTAACTTTTACATTCCATAGGAATCCAAATTCCTAAGATATGTCAATTAGTTGGTATGATGTAGTAGTAGCAATCAGAATCTAGACATGAGGTGATGGTGACTTGGTTCTTGCATTGATTTGGGCCATTTTCCAGTTTCGTATCGGAAAGTGTTGCTTTGAGAAAATTTTTTCTTTATAATACTATATGTATAAAGTAAAGTGATTTTTATGGAATTTCCTTGATGATTTCTCAAGATAAGTCACAATCAACGAAGTATAAGAAACCCCTAGAGGAGAATCATATGAAACTCTTAAAACCTAAAGCTTGGTTTAGGTAATGATTCGGATAAGTGAAGAACACCATATTGTAGTTGACATGCCTATTTAGATCTCTAGTTGAATCCTTTAATGGGCAGAGAGTAATACCTGACTAGATCCTAGTTATACTAATTTCAAAGATGAAATCTTCTTTAAGAGGTGGAGATTTGTAACATACTAAAATTTTGGCAGCAGATCTATTTTGAGTGATAATTCATAAATATCCCGAACTTAAGTTCAATTACAATCAAGTCCTTCCTTTGAACTCATATGCGATCATTTTGATTTATTTTCATGTTCAATAATACAAGTTAACCTTCTTTTGATATTTGTATGTTTAATTTACTTCATCTTCCTCATATGAGAAATATTTGCAAATAAGTCCTTTAATTTAGAATCATATATAATTTAGACATCAACTAGTACAATTTAAATCACTGATGCCTCAACACCTTCTTAGAACTCGCATTCATTGATACTCTTCTTTCACACAATACCTAGAATCAATTTCAATACATGTGCTATATGTAGCACATTTCAAGTATATATATAATATGTAAATAGAGGTCTTAATGTCTAAATAGGATTGAAACCCATGATTGACATCTCATAAGCATTTGCTTTTCCATTTTGAAGCTATAGTGGAATTAGTAAATATGGTCTTAACTATATTTATTTGGTTAATATCTTAGTAAATAAATTAATACCCCTCTCTCACACAAACACTGGAGTGTTCCCCCTCCATGTAACACCACTCATGCGGGCCGTTACAGAACTCTCAACGACTATCTTTCTCTTAGGCTCTGATTGGTTTATCGTAACTGGCCTAGAAAACTTATAAACTGGAATTCATTAAGTAGTTTTTTATGATTGGTTTAAAGTAAGTGTTTTAACTTGAGTTTTGTGACTTCCTGTGAGTTAAAAATTTACATACAAAATAAAGTTCCTGAGTTCCCTCTTAAAAGGAGAGAAAAAATGAGTTTCAGGTAAACTAACAACATTTCTTATACAATTATATTTTTCATTTGTCATAAATTAACACATGTAAAATATTTATGACTAAAACTATTAGCAGCATGGATATGATTTGTTGCTAAATCAAAACATAATGTGACAAAATGTCATACATTATAATCGCACTATGTAATATTTTACACTATAATCACCATTATCAGTACGTTATAAAAAATACAAACATCATGAAAAACATACCACAACATGTGAAAATAATGTGATTTATCTAATATGTTTATATAAAAATTAATATTCTACAATGTGTTAAACAATGACGAACCAAAACTTATATTTATAAGCACTTAAAATGCATAAATTATTATAATATTTTGTACATACAAACTGAAACAAAAATATTGTCATGTAATTTTAATCATAATATTATTATTAAGATTATGACGATACCATAACAAAATATTTTATAAAGGAGAAACATTTGTACGATAACCACTTGTTGAGGTTACTATGATTTAAGAATATTATCATTTTACACATATATGATTCTTTTTTTTTACTTTTCCACCCTTAATTAAACAGTAAAAATTAACAATATTTTTAATGATCTCCAAATGTACACTTACAACAACAAACCAATCACTTAGAAGTGAATGAAACTCAAATTTCAGAAACTGAACTAAAGTTCCCAGAAAATGAGTTTCATGAAACTTATGACTTATACCAAACCAATAGGAGTTTTAGCAAATAGCGCTCCTCTCCTCCAAGAATGAAGTCATCCAACGAAGATAATAAGTAGGCATCCGTTACGATCACGATCTTACCTTTTGACTCAACGCCAGAGAAATAAAACTCGCATATCCCGCTATCTATAAACGTCGTAGGTCCCTAGGGTTCCGTAGTGAAGACCCACATATTGGAGACTTCGGCCTTGCAGACCTGCAACTGCAGGTAGTCAATGGTTCTGACCATCAATGCCGCCAAAACCCCTCCTCGCCAGAACCCTCCGTTTCCCCCTCTTCAAACTTCGTCTGCCTTCACCACCATGACGCCGTCCGAACTGCAATAGACCTGTAACGACAGATCTGCAACCAAGTCCTAATTACATGTGCTTCCATCCTGTATTGGGCTACAACCACCATTTACAGGCCCCTTGTCGTTGCCACCACAGCCTCGCCGACGCCCTATACACGAACCTGCAACAAAGGCAACTTACAACTCCCATCACTGCCGCCGCATGATTAGACCCCGATCCCCTCTCCTCCTCTGCTTCGTCTAGTTTCATCTATGTCTGATGGAACCACTTCCTAGCCCCGACGATGACCTGAACCCTCTTTCACCACTTCATACTCCTCTTCAAATCTATAGATCTTCATAGTCATTTGATAAGACAACAGCACTGCAGACAGCCTGCATTACCTCCACTGGGAAAACCGCATACACAATCATATAAACCCTCGTAGACATCCCTCTTCAGCGGCACCAAGATCCCAGATCAGGGATTCGACACCTCCAGGAAATCTGCTTGACCTTGCCACTTCTGTGAAGGCTTCCGGGACTGAATTGATTCTGGAAGCATCGAGGAACTCAAAAGGCCACCGCACCTTGACTCGAGCCTACAATTGTAGTGTTACAATGTTCGATTTCTTCCACTGCAACCATGTCCCTCACTATTCCTCACCATGGCGTTCTCTGCCCTTACCATCACCAAGTATATTCCCGGTCAGACCAAGAAGGTGCTATGAGAAAGGTAGAACCACATCCAACCACTGCCCCTGGCGGCACCAACTAGACTTCTACTACACCCTCATTACAAGCCTTGGAGAATCTCCTTGGAGGCACATCCATGGAGAGTGATCCCACTTTCAGACTTACTCATTACAACGTTGAAACCAACCAACCTATGGAGACAACTCAAGCTCTCTACTCCTGATTCTCAAGATGACCACCATCTCCCTACAAGTTGCTGGAGCAGAACCCCTATTCCTATGACCAAGATTCAAGACAGTGAAAGAGAGAGTCTCAGTCACCCTCTATCTCCAAGGCTTCCTCAAGATATTACTCATGAAGGGTCGAAGGACTTGATACAACCATGTAAGTCGTAATTCATATATTACAGACTTTAGTATTGATAGTGGAAAACAAAAGATAAACCTTGGTAATAACTTGGGTTGGTCGTCTTATCATACCCTATTAAAACATACATGTATCAATGTAGTGATACTAATCTAGACAAGGTGGTGTAATCAACTCACTACATTGCACTAGTCTTTTTATACATAGTGGAAAGACCATACATAGAATGATTAAGTCAGGGTGATCTACATAAGGTAATAGGAACAATATTTGATTGAGAATGCTTAGTCATTTATCTAAATATGACTATGAAGACATTATTACACTGGTAAATAGCAATTGTGAAATTTCAAAAAGTGATTATTCATATCAAATATTATGTATGAGAAATACCCTTATGAATACATATAGATAGATGATATTATATTCACATAATCTTAGTTTAGACAGTCCATGAGTATAACAATGTATGAAAGTATTCTATTATGATTCATCTAATTCCTACTTGTGTTTGGAAACATAATTGAGACCTAAGTATATGATTAATGTATGATAAATTAAAACCCTAACACATATATAACTTATGATATTTTGAAATACGATAAGGATCTCAAAAGTATATTTTTATAGATTGATCAAATTTGAATAATTGTGGTACATGATAGAAAACATACATACAAGGAAGATACTTCTATGATTAAGTACGAGTAACCTAGAAATGTAGACTTACTTGGATAAACATGAATCATTTAATCAAAATGAATGTAAAACCCAAGATTGATAATATTTTGAGATCCAATTTAATGACATGATACTAAACTACTTAATTATAATACTTTGATTATATTCATATAACTAAGTTCATACCTTAGAAAAGACTAGGATCAGAAATAAGTGAATCAAACCCCTAAAATAAAAACCCTAGCCACCTATAATGCTGACACAATGATTCCAAACCATGTAGTGTTGAATATTCCTCTACATTTGTAGATTCTCTCTATTTTGGTTGAATTCTCAGAGTCAATACTTGAAGTTCTTATGTTTTGGGAACTTCGACACAAAGATACAAAATTTCTATTTCTATTTGGAAAGTTATTTCCCTCATAGATTGCATGCATATTTAGATAGGTTGATTGGCTTAAAATTATTGTAAACCTTAGCCTTTCTCCTTGAATGCCACCAACCATAAATTCTAGAAATAAGTAGCACATTATTTAAACATTGAAAAGGACAAGCTAGTGCCCATGTTTTAGTGGAATAACGCTTCCATGACTCTGCGTAGAGAGAAGGACATGAGGCCCCTCAGTATACTGGGAAACACATTTGTTGTGTTGTCATTCTCATGAAGAGGACATATGGCTTCTCCAACAGCATAGACATTGATATGTGCTCACTATTAAAAATTGAATGACTAGTTTTAAAATGTGGATATTGAACATTGTTGAATTTGAAAGCCCATTGCTACCTTTTGATACTTACCTATTTTTTCATTCCTTCACATATTATCATATTGATTCTTTGTAGATAGGTTTATATTATTTTACTTTCTAAATATTGATCTTGTACCAGCTTTGCTGACCTCAGTTTCCCGTATTAGGTCCCATGTGTGGTTTTTGTTCCTTCTGGTAACTCATGGGCAGGTGACAAGAGAAGACCTACAAGAGACGCATAAGGGTTGCCCACTATTGAAGAGTAGATAAGAGTCCATATTAATTTTGTAATCTTATGTAAAGCTTCCTTGACTCTGATGTACAACATGATTGTAAAAAAATTGTTTATATTTTTTGGTATTATTTTGTAAACATTTGGTCATAAGAATCAGGTCTTTAAAAGGACGTTATTCCTCATCATTATTGACAATATAAATATGCTCCCACGAAACCTTTTGTAATCACAGGTTTCATCTTCATTTTGAATCAAGTCAAACTCTTTGACTATCTTGTCATATAGAAGATTCCAGCTCTAAGACTTATCACCTTCAATTGAAGTAATAATACCTACAATTGAGCATTTTCTAAGATTTATAAGATTATATAAAATTTCAAGCTTTATCTCCTATACTCAACTTAATACTAAATTTATAGAGTTTTACAAGAGTTGAAATAGTTTAATACATCATAAGAACCTTATTATTCACTAATCTCATTAGGGTGTACATGATTGTTCATCAAGGCTATTCACACACATGGAAATCCTAGTTTCCATTTCCACGCAAGTCATTTATCAATTGTAAGTATGCATCCATTTATTGACTCATTTGATTCAATACATAAACATTAGCTCTAGAAAGAGAAAAATTATATTTCAAACACTCATATTGATCGTTATGTGCATGCCATATATAACTTTAGAAAATATCCAAAAATACAATTTGAGAACTCATTCTTATAAAGTTCAAGCATGATTAAATACTTGTTAATTAAATTCTTAAACATATCCCTTCATAAGGTTGAGGCAATATGCATATAAAATAACATAGTTCTCTATCCATATAATTTTTCATACAACTTAGATAATAATTTAGGAACAAAATATATTCAAATCAATGAGTAAGAATCTAAATCAGTAGCATGTGTTTCCCAATATCTTCCCAATTGATTACCCAATCACATGCAATTAAAAATAAGAATCTTGTTTTTTTAACCGGATACAATTAGACTTTCAGCATGATTACAGAGCTTAATAGGGATATAAGCTCTCATCTCAAGTACCACGAACCTTAAAAACTTTTCTTTTATGTTTGAATTTCTATAAATCCATCAAAATTCTAGCCATCGACTCCTTTTCTTTCTCATCCAACTCAAAAACCCTAGAAAAAGAGGATGGGATAGAAAGAAACGAAACAGATGGTAGCTTCCTATCTTTTTTATTCAAAACATAGTAAGGATGTATCTCGACATAAGAGAGAATAGTTACCATGAAAAGTTATCTAAAGAAGAGCGACTTATTTGATTTTACCAACTGAATGAAGACGTGGGAAGTAATGGGAGTGAGGAGGAAAGTATTATAGAGTATTTTTGCACCACTTTTTGTCATTGTGGGCCAACTTTTGGTCATTGAGCACCCATACTCGGTTACTTTGCACCCAACTTTTGGTATTTATCTGCAAGGTTTTGGTCATTTACATCCAACTTGGTCACTAGCTCAGATTTAGTCTTTGGAGGCCATTTTTGATTTTCGGCGCCCACTTTTGGTTATTTTTACGCCCAGTTGTGTTCACTTGCGCGTAGTTTTGGCCTTTCAATGCCCAATGTGGCCTTTTTAGCGCCCACTTTTGGTTACTTTGTGCCTAGTATATGTTCAAGACGCTTTTCCCGCATTGTTCGTTAATTTTCACCTACTTTTGGTCTTTTAACGCACACTTTTGGGTTTTTCCATGCCCACTTGGTCTTTCGGCACCCTGTTTGGTCACTTTGCACCCAATATTTATTTTGGACACTTTGCACCCAATATTTGTTTCGGATACTTTACATCAAATTTTGGTAAATTTGAACCCATTTTTAATCTTTGCATCCACTTTTGATCTTTCAACAGCCAGTTTTGGTCTTTTAGTGTCTAGTTTTGATGATATTTTGCACATATTTGTTTTTGGCATCCACTTTTGGTCAATTTGTGCAATATTTTATCTTTTAATGCTCACTTTTAGTCTTTTAATGCCTAGTTCTACTCTTTTGGCGGGCATTTTTGCTAATTTTTCTCCCAATGTTTATTTTGGACACTTTGCGCTCATTTTTTGTCAATTTACACCCACTATTAATCTTTCATCATCCACACTTTGGTTTCGATGTCGAATCTTGTCACTTAACACATTTTTGGTAATTTTGTGTATAGTTTTGGTGAGCCAAGCTTAGGTAAATTTGTGCATAGTTTCGTTGCCGGATCTTGTCACTCCTGTATTAATTATCTCTATCACTTCCCTCCTCTTTTTCCATTATTCCCTCCTCTTTTCCCATTACTTCCCTCCTTACTTGTCTTCTCTCTTCCCAATATTTCCATCCAACCCTCTACTTTCCCCATTACTTCCCTCCTCAATGACTACAACAGTCCGCATTTCTTTTCTCATTTTTCCCCATTACTTCCCTCCTCACTTCCCTCCTTTTTCACTCATATATTAATTCTCTCCACTTTCCTTATCTCCATCGATAACTTCCCTCTTCTCTCTCTCTCTATCATAGTTTCCCTCCTTTTCATTTTCTCTCTCCCAGAATTGAGGCCACAACTTTGTCTCTTACTTCCCTCCTCTCTCTTGTTACTTCATATTTTATTTTATCTCCCAAAAACAAAGCATCAACTCTCTCTCTCTGTGTGTGTGTGTGTGTGTGTGTCCAATCAGTCACTCTTTTCCACTGCATCTCTTTCTTTCTTCATTGTGCCACATTAGTTTTGTCTCCACATACAAAACCACCATGGACCATCACCTCTTTAAAACCACCTCTAAGTGGGCCCTCCGTGCTAAACACACCAACCCCTTCGAGTGTCATAAAAATTGCACGTGACCCAAACATTTTCTATATATAATTGTTTTGACAGAAAGCTCTTGGGATCTTGGTAGTAGAGTAAAACATGGCCATTAACAGCGAAATATTTCAAGCTCACACGTCGATTTCAGTTGGCTAAACTTGTTGCTTGTGAAGCGCAACTTGCGGGATCGAATCTCACCTGATATCATTGGGACACTACAAATAGGGATCATAAAGCCTTCGACATTATGTTGTTTGATGTTCTCTCTCCTAATTACCTTATAAAGGTGAAAGTCTCCACTATCATTTTTTAATAATGCTCACCTATACCCAGCCTGAGTTTTAATGATAATACTCTAAAATGTGAAAGCATTGGTTTTTGAACCCTCTCTTGCCCCTGCTTCCGGTTCTATTCCCATCAGCGACCAGAGAGGAAAGACGGATATGATTGAACAGTGATTGTTTTTGACCAAAACTATATGAAACGCGGCCGAGATAATGTCTTTTTTTTCGTATCGGCCGGGATAAAACGAATAGTTTCGCCACTGCCTTGCTGGTCCCGGCGCTTTGTCTATGTATCCCGAAGGTCCAATGAATGCTCCATATTCGAATTGATTGCAGTCAGCTGGTCAACTCGTCTGTTCGCGTCCCTCTCCATATCGGAACCCCGTGCACCACCATTAAGTCATGGGAAAAAAAACCCAAATAGCACACTATTCTATAAATATTTACCAGAATAGCACATTTCTCAATTTATTTCTCAAACTAGCACATTTTCAGACTAAAGCGTCACTTCGGGGATATAAAGTGTTTTAATGAAAAACGTCACTTCACTTAGCGTTTCCATACGGGAGAAAAACGGTAAACAATCTGCCGTATTTGACCAAAAGCGCCAAACGATCTGGTGTTTTCGGGGAGGCGGGTGACAACCAGTCGCAGCGGCCAAGCGTGTGGATCTTGCGGATTGCAAGACAGCATCAGTGGCTGAACGCTGGGTATAGTGACGTCGGCGCCGTTGCCACAGCGACACGATTGCAGCCGCGGGGCGTGGGGTTGCAGGTGGTGCAACAGCACCCGCCGATGCAGTCGATGTCACAGCAGCAACTGCTAACCCGTCTTTGCTACCGCGGATCGCTCTTGGGCAGTTTCACTTACGGCCCGTGGGCATCGCCACGGTCCTTAGACGCCCAACTCGACTCTTCTAGTATTGGCGAAAGGCCTTCGCGCACCGCTGCGGAAAATAGGCCGCAACTGGCCGGAGACTCCAATGATGAACATGATGCCGGGACGGACAAGGTAGAAGAGGAAGCCAAGGAGGGAAAGGTAGAAGAGGAAGTCAAGGAGGAAGAGGGGGGAGAAGAAGAAGAGGATGATGTGGACGAGAACGACAAGGAGGTATGTGTTTCGATCGTCAATGTGTCTTGCGTTCTTGGAGTTCTTTCCTTTCCTTTCTTCGTATCTCGCCATCTGTCAGTTCGAAGATGGGCTTTCTTACATCATTATGTTGCCTTGTTGATTACTTAGTGCGAAACGGAGGACGACGAGCACGAGTTCGAATCATAAGCGAACGATGTGTTCGAGTTCTCAACGTCGAATCGGAGGAGGACGAGCAGAACAATGAAAATGTGTTCGAGTATGGAAACGCCAAGTGAAGTGGCGTGGCGTTTTAGTCTAAAACGTGCCGCAGCATTAAAACGCCAAACGCCAACTAAAGTGACGTTTTAGTCTGAAAGTGTGCTAGTTTAGGAAATAAGTTAAAAAATGTGTTATTCTGGTAAATATTTATAAAATAGTGTGTTATTTGTGTTTTTTTTACTTAAGTCATTCACCGCAGCGGCGCTATGGGCGGCCCCCCGTTCCTTCACACTCCCTTATATAAACACCCTCCCAATCTCTCTGCTATGGTCATCAGCTCAAAATACCCTACGCATTCGAGATTAACACAGCCACCTTGTCTTCGTTATACCACTGTCAGTCTTCCAACAGCCTCCTCTTCTTAGTACTAGCCGTCGTCCTCTTCTTCCTTCCTCTGCCAGCGCATACCGTCGGCCGCCCGCTTCTCCGCTCGCCCGACCCCGACGGTTGCAATAACGGGCTCGGTCACAAGGTGGGTGGCAGAAAGGAGTTGGTCGGCGTGGAGCACAATGAGGAATTGCAGGCCCTGGGCCACTTCGCCGTCGTGGAACCCAACAGGAGGCTGTCGCTCTCCCCTACCGATCAGCCGCTGCTGGTCTTCCACAGCGTCGAGCGAGCGCAGAACCAGGTCGTTGTTCGTTCTCTCTCTGTAACAAATTCTCACGATCGGTGGATATGCAAGACACACGAGAACACTTGAAACCAGATATTTTGGTGCTGCTAAGCGATGCAGCTTTTCTTTTCTGTTATAATTGGACCCTATTTAAAGGAAACTAATACTTACATATGTGACCGAGCTTGACGCTGCGATCATCCCATAAACTCGGACGTGTAGCTAGACCACGTCGTCCATGAGCTCGGCATTGACGGCATGCCTCAGCTCCAACTAAGGGCTTGTTTGGTAGCAACGAAAATCAACACGCGAGTTGCAACCGCGTATGTTTTTCGACTACATTCGTTTGGTTGGAGGCAGGTTGAACCCGCGGTGCGTAAACGAACTACCCAAATTCGTCGAGTCATGTAGAAATATTGGTAACTCGAACTGCGTCGTTTTTCGGCGCGGTTCATTTCCGCGTGATGCTGGCAGCCGGCTGACGCACAACGACAGCTTCGTGATGGGGGAGTGCACAACACTATTTACGAAGTTCGTGGTACTCAGTTCTCCGCCGCCACATCCCTGGTCGCCATACCATGAACGGACACTGGTTGTCTGCCGCCGGAGATGTACTTGTTGTAGTGTGAGATGGCAGACTGAGACATTTCCCCTCCTCGAAAGGTAGTGATCGGCGTTCTGGGATCTGTCGGGTAACAAGTCGAGGTATTCGCGGAAGAATGGACCCATTTCCCCTCCGGAACTGTTCCTAGATGTTCTGCTATCTCCATTGAGGTTTTACAGAGCCACCGGACCTCTTCATGAGCAGTTGCCCACCGCCATACAGGGACCTCGTCGGTGTTGTATGTAATCACCACTTCTGGTATTTGTCTACACGGATCTGAAGTGGCTTTGTTTCTTCATGGGAGATGGACGTGGAGAGACAAAAAGCTACAAAGATCGCATGCATGCCCGTGCCTAGCTGCATGTTCTGTTTCCATCTTCACGGATCGACGAACCCCGTCCAACCAAATAGAAAGTACAAAACCAACAGGTTATATTTCATTCAAACCAAACAAAGTAGTTGGAGTTTCAACACATAGAGTTAGATTTCCTGTTTTTAAACTCTTGCTACGGGTTAATTTTACGCAGAACCAAACTAGCCCTAAAACACGCACAGCTCGAACACAATGATCGTGGGCTCGTGTGTTGGACTCAAATGATCGTGGGCTCGCGTGTTGGACTCAAATTAATTTGAAAAAACGAAATTAAAGAAATCAAGTAACTAATTATTCAATAGTCGTCGCCGGGATCAAGTACTACCTCACGGCTCACGGTCTCCGTCGTCGGCGGAGCCGTCGGCAATTACGACGCAGAGGTCGTTGTCCATTCGTGGGCAAACTCATGGCAGCTTATGTCATTCACCCCAGTCGCTGACGAGGTAGGAAGTACTCACCGGGATGTCGTAAATGGTGACAGCGGGTGCGGCGGCTCGCTGCCTCAGGAAAGTTGAGGAAGGAACAGAGAAACCATGCATGCCCCAGTCGCCTGACTTTGGGTGATTGGTACCGGTTCTTCGTCAATTGCTCAGCTTGGAATTATTCATCTTGTTGGACTATTTTTATGTATTATGAGCGTGTCACAATAGGTTATTCCACAAATGTTCGCGACAATAATGTATTTTTGTATATTATGTTCACTATGAACATGCTTAATTGAGTGACTGTACCAATGTGAATTTATATAGGAAATACAGGACCCAATTTCCGTGACAACTGACAAATGTAGAAATGCGGGTGGTTCCGTCCTCTTTTTTTTTACTATATCTGTGTGTTGCCGCGTGTGAAAGCAATTCTTATATGGTAAATGTAGCAAATGCACCTACTTGTGTGATAAATGTGCCTACTTATATGGTAAATGTGCCTACTTGTATTGTCATGAATGTACAAATTTTGATTGAATGCACTCACTTATAGCAAATGTGTCGACTTGTATGACAAATGCGCCTACTTGTCTGGTAAATGTGCCTACTTATCTGGTAAATGTGCCTACTTGTATTGTCATGAATGCACAACTTTTGATTGAATGCGTCCAATTATTATGCAAATGCGCTCAATTATGGTGTGAATGTGTCTACTTCTTAGAGTATGTGTATAAATATCAAATTAACACAATATGTATGAAAAATGTGCCTATTTGTATGGCAGATGTGCCTACTTGTCTGGCATATGCGTCTACTTGTGTGGTAAATGTGCTTACTTATCTGGTAAATGTGCCTATATGTATTCATGAATGCACGACTTTTGAATGAATGTGCCCACTTATTGAAAATGTGCCTACTTATATAATAAATGTGCGTACTTGTGTGGCAAATGCGCCTAATTATCTAGTAAATGTGCCTACTTGTATTGTCATGAATGCACAAATTTTGATTGAATGTGCCCACTTATGACAAATGTGCCTACTTGCATGACAAATGTGCCTACTTCTCTGGCAGATGTGCCCACTTATGGCAAATGTGTCTACTTGCATGACAAATGTGTCTACTTGTCTGGCAAATGCGCCTACTTATCTGATAAATGTGTCTACTTGTATTGTCATGAATGCACAACTTTTGATTGAATGTGCCCACTTTTGATTGAATGTGTCCAATTATGGTGCAAATACACTCAATTATGGTGTGAATACGCCTACTTCTTAGAGCATGTGCATAAATAGAAAATTAACACAATGTATGAAAAATGCGCCTACTTGTCTGGAAAATGTGTGTACTTGTATAATAAATGTGCCTACTTATATTGTCATGAATGAGTAACTTTTGATTGAAGCATCCACTTTTGATTGAATGTGCCTACTAATGCCTTCAATGCATCCACTTTTGATTGAATATGTCTAATTATACTGTGAATACGCCACATCTTAGATGTTATGCATAAATAGAAAATTAGTACAAATCTTAACATAACGTCTCCAATATTTGTAGAAAACTCCCAATTATGGTGTGAATGTACCCAATTATAGTGTGAATGTGTATAAATAAAAATAAGCATATAACTTAATATAATGCGCCCAATATATGTAGAAAAGCACCCACTTTTGTTTGAATGCACATATCATTGTCCTCAATGCGCCAATTTTGATTGAATGTGCCTCCTAGTATTCTCAATGTACTCATTTTTATTGAATGTGCATATTATTGTCTTCAATGTACGCACTTTTGACTAATTGAATGTGCCCACATTTGTCTCAATGCGTCCAATATTTGTAGTAAGGCACCCACATTTTAAGAATTAAAGTGTATGTATTGCTCATATAAGTGCGAGCATTCAACTAAAAAGAAATAACTTTGAAATTTTAATTATTCTCCTTTACTTTTCTCTTCACACTCGAACCTGGTGATAATGCATAAAAATATTTTTTTTAAAATATATGAATATTAGTTTTGTTGGATTGTATTTTTTATAATAAATCTAACGGTGTTTATTTCATCAAAAAACTCATTACGAGTTAAAAGTTATGCGCGTAATAAATTTTTCGTTTTCTTTTTTCTCTTTGCTCTCTTTTACTTTCCCCACTTGCCACCTCATCCCAAAACTACCTATCCTCTCTCCAAAGCCACCCGACCCAGCTTAAAACCACCCCCTTCACCCATGTCAGCACCGCGTAACCCTGATCAGCGCGTCAGGTTACAATTTTTATTACAGCAACTGCAGCGCTCGGCACAGCAAATGTGATCCCGCATCTAGGGGCTTGTTTCGTAACGAAGACGTACACTATGTTTTGCAATTCATTTCATCGTTGGAAAAACAAATTGTATGTTCCTTCCTGTCTTGTATAAAAAACCGGAATACCAACTAAATTCCCACGACCTACAGGGATGTCCATGCAACGTTCTCTACTACGTGACATGCATCCATTCCCGGTCTTGACCCCCCTCCCTCATGCAATGATTGCTGAACCACATAGATGACGTTCAACTGAACAAATTCAATTAACTCGAAACCAAACAAAGTTGTTGGGGTATCAACTCAGAACTTTCGTTAGGTTGAATTTACATCCAACCAAACATGCCCTCAGTTTGAACAAGACTAACACACTTTACACTACGAAAACTATCTAACTTCAAAATTTAGGGACAACCACACTTATTACTTTCATGGACGTATATGGCGAATTATCTCATTCAAAATTCTCACTTTCAAATGAATTCTACAGTCCTAGATTTACATACCGCAACAATTCATAGATCCTGAGGGGGGTTTCAACTTTGTATGCTCTACGCAAAGTGTGTGACGTATTAAGCATGTTGTACCGATACGATCCCCAATGTAATGGGGACTTGTTGAGGAAGTGTGATGCCCCGACGCGCCACAAATGAGATTGCTCAAAGTCCAACTATGGAATTAAAACTAAACATCCAGGTTACCATAAAACACATAAAAGTAAAATTGATTTCATATAACCATAAGAAGTGCAACATATTGCACATGAGTCCACAAACGCCACCTGCACTACATATCACATGTCCAAAATATTATACAAGATATTGTTCACTGATTGTCTAGCCACATCTTGTTGCATATGATAACATGTTCATATATATATATATATATATATATATATATATATATATATATATATATATATATATATATATATATATATATATATATATATATATATATATATATATATAATATAATATATATATGTCATCTCTATACAACAATAGACATAAAGACAAAACCTCATACCGATACATAAAACAAAAATCTCTCCAAGGACCTGAGTGTATAGGGGCGACACATACGACTTTACTTCTATACACAAGCAGCATGTCCAACCTTTCAACAACTATTGGTCCTCTTGATTCTCAGCACCAACATCACGACCTCTACTTCCTCATGCTCGACCACCTAAAAGATGTGGAAACCTACGTGGTGAAACCAAACATCCCAGCGAGAGATATAACTCTGCGCCAACGTCTGTTAAAAGTATAAATAAGCTAAGCAGCATATAACAGACTAAGCAGGTTGAGCAAATTCAACTAAACGATATGTAATCAACGGATAAAGCAGATTAAGCAAGACTAGGCAACTATCACTGAGTAGTAGAACAAGTTATATTCTAAAAAAATATGAAGAACATGTATAATAGTTGACTTCTCTTACCGTCTTATAATTCAAGAAATCGGTAAAAATTTATTTCAAAGGGCACAAGTAAATCATTCGTAATTGACTCTATGCAAATATACTACACGTCAATGTTACATCTTTTATTATTATTACGTTGAGGATTTGAGTCATACACCTGAATCCAACCAACCACTACTAAGTTGAAATCGATTTCATACAAGGTCAATGGAAGAGTCAGAATCCACGACCTCTCCAACCCCCTCTTGGCAGCACAAGAGAAAATACCGCAGAGACATATCAATCAACTGCAACAATGACATAGTTAACAGAAGGATCGTCTCACTCATGGTCGTCCATATATAAACACCTAGCCCACCTTGGTACAGGTAACGGCGCTAGAAGAACCGACTCATGCATGGCCATTCTTGAAAAGAAGGAGTGGCTCACGTATGGCCTTCCATATAACAAGGAGATCAATTCATGCATGGCCGTCTCACACAACTTATAATTATGGATGCAAGGAGATACTTGATTCAGCCCAATTTTAGGTATTTATCTTGTGTCATTTTACATTTCAATCACATCTATACCTGTTAGATTACATGTTATTCCCTTCAATATGCATATTTGTGTAAAATGCACTTATAGACATTATTTGCATGTTTTTCAGGCATTTAGACCATGTTTGATGGAAGAGAGAGAAAGAAGGAGTGATCGTAGGGTTTCTCTACCCTTGGAGAGGCCCAAAGTGAAGTCTAATGCCCCCTCAACCTACCCCTAGTGGATAAAGACCCATAGAAATAAAGATGTCCAAGAAAATCTGAAGAATCAAGCCCAAGTATAGCAGCAGACAACACCACAGCCATGCAGCAAAGAATGGTCGTGCAAGGGACAGCCACCACGGTCGTGCCACCTAGCACGGCCATGCTAAAAAATAGAAAAACGGGTGTGGCATAGCACCATGGCCACCATCACCTTGCTCACCACGGTCGTGCTACCCAGCACGGCCGTTTTACCCTTATCCCAACACGGCCGTGGTGACCACCACTGTCGTGTGAGTCTCGGTGCAAAAATGACCATCAACCTGTGATTTGTCATTTTAATTGACACGACCTATGATAAAACACCACGACCATGCTCACCCCTACCACCACGGCCATGGTGATCCACCACGGGCATGCTACTCACAAAACCTAGCTACTTTTTCCACTTCATTTTCCACTTTGCCCATACTTGACCCAGTTCTTCCCCCACACCTATACATAGGAGGTGGCAGCTGTAGGTTGAGGTGGGATACCTTCTACCACCTCATAGCTCCCCATTTTTGCCCCTTATCCATTCCACTCCATTCCTACCTCCATTCCATTCCATTTCATCATTTCCACCACCAAAACACTAGTTTATCCTAGTTTCTACCCATAATCCTCTTCATTCTATGCCCCTAAACCTTGGAGGAGGGAGGAGAACGCCCTACAATAGTTGAAGTGGAGGATTTCTTCATCTACACCGAGCTCCTTGGCTTATTCTATCTCCTTCTCCTTTCTTTTTGTATTTTCCATTTCTATGAGTAGCTAGGCCCCTTTTGGTGGGCTGTTTGGGGTGTAAAATGTTACTTTGATACCATGTTGGGGGAAATGACATGTAACCTTTTTAGTTCCATTTTCTAATGATTATATTATACTTCTATCTCATTCTCCATGAATTTCTTATTGGTTTGTGTGTGAAATCACCTAGGAATTTAGGGAAATTGTTTATATATGTGAATTTTGGGATTTGCCCCTAGGTCCAATTCTTGGATCCCTAGGTTGCCTCCCATCTTCCTACATCTAATCTATCTCTCTCAACCGAAGTGAGAGATCTAAGTAGCTAGATTAGATAATTCTAGTGCAATTAGAAAGGAGCCTTCTCAAGGCTAGAATGTGGGGGAATTGGGGCCCAAAACCCTAATTTCACCTCCTCATTACTACCCTCGGCCCCTAATTGCCCTAGGAATGTCTAATCTAGAAACTTAGACTTGACTAGACTCTAATTGAATTGAACCTAATACCTAACCCAATTGAGCCTCGTAAGGGTAGTTGGGAGTGTTAGGGACTAGTTCCCCTATACACAACCTAGCATATCCATGGCCAGTTAGTAGATTAGGCTAATTCATTAGACTATAACCTATTGTTTGGTTTGGATAATCTAAATGGAATCATAATTTTCATATGTCACCCCCCAAATTAAGTTATAAGTGCATCCCCTAAATAGGCCACACCTTCCTTAATTGCTTTAAAATCCTAGTTTTCATCTTGCCTGGCTAGTGTTAGCCTAGTTAGCTCTTTTCTTGCTTATTTAGCTTCTTGCCCTCTTTTTTCCTTGTTCTAGCTAGTTTAGTTCTTTACTTGCTCTTGTGCTTTTCTCTTTCTTGCCTTAGTGTAAATTTCATTTTTATACCTAGCTTAGTTTTTTCTTGCATACTTAGTCTTAATCTAGTCTAGGGTTAACTTAGGAATTGTTCTTCCTTTTCGTTCTTTCTTGCTTAACTTAGTTTAACAATCAAAGCACCTTTGAACCCTTAACCCTAGTCTCTGCAGTAGGAACCTAGCCAAACTAACCTAGCTCTAGTGCCCCCTTTTCTCTCTTGGAGGATCGACCCCTATGCTTTCCCTTCACCTATGCTACAATAGTACCCCCTATGCTTGTGGGCGACCTATTTGGTATTGTGATCAACTTAGTTAGGGTTAATATAAATTTTGAGAGATCACATGTGTTTGAGTCCCATGGAGTGCATCTAGTCACCCCTTGTTGGATAGTATGTACACCTCTGGCTTGACGCACCAAGCTTTTTGGCGTCATTGCTGGGGAGAAAGGCACTCGGCCAACTAGTTAGTTTTGCTTTGACTTTTATGACTACCCTCGTCATTGCTATTCTTTATTCATTATTTTTTGCATTCATTGTGTATATTGGTTTGCTAACTTTTTCTCTTTTGTTTGGTTTTGCTTTGTGCATGTGACAAGCCATTCAGGGGAAAACAAGATGGAAGGCCAAAATGCACCCCACAAGCCGCTCCAAGACTACTTCATGCCTAGAAACTACAAATCACCAATTGCTAGTATGGTTGATCAAATTCTAGGGGAGCAATTATCTATTCCTCCAGATCTTCTTGGGCTCCTGAACATCTTCTATGGCTCAGAGAATGAGAACCCCTACAAGTACTTGGACGCCTTTCTTAAAGTATGCTCCACCTTTAGGATGTCGACGGCTAGTGACGATTCAATTCGGTTGACCTTGTTCTCTTTCACCCTCAAAGATAGATCTAAAGATTTGTATGACTCAAGAAGAGACATCATGAGTTGGGAAACAATGAAGAATGCCTTTTTGAGACAATTCTACTCTATAGCAAGGTTGATACAAATGCGACGTACCGTGACAAGTTTTAGTCAAATGGGCAATGAGTAGTTTCATAATGCATGGGAGAGATTTAAGAAGCTTTTGAGAGAGTGCCCGCACCATGAGATACCTTTGTGGCAGCTAGTTAAATCATTCTACTCCGGTTTGTCTCTAAAGGACCAAGACACAATGGATTCCTCTTATGGAGGAGTTTTCATGGCTAGGCCACTTGAGGTGATATGGCCTTTGTTTGAGCAGTCAGCTGAAGGATCAAGAATTCGAGCTTCTAGCATGATGAATGACGGGGGATATGCCTTTGGTGTGACACCCCCCACTCATAATGACTCAAGCCCACAAGTGATGAAGATTCTTGGTGACATGTTGAGCTTCATGAAGAACCAGGTGACAAATGTTTCTTGTCACCTGGTAAATTCTATTGAGTTCTATGGTGAGGAAAAAAAGACACCTCACTCCTATAGTTATCAATAGCCACAAAGTGAGGAAGAGGTTCTCTCTAGATTGAAAATATTTTATGATGTTCAAAATGATGTTGCAAGACTAGAAGAGAAAGTAGAGCAGCTATCTTTCATAATTTCTCTCCAAGAGGAAAAGTTGTCTTCAAAGCCCATCGTGGGATACCATGAAGCAAGTGGACCCATGCCCTCTTCTAAAGTTTTCTACAATCCACCTCCCGTGAAAGTGCAATCCATCTACCATTTCCAAGGTGATCCCAAGCCTTATACTCTACATCCCCATCCATAAACACCATTTTCCCTACAATTCACCTTCCAACCTCAATTCTCTCCTCCACCTAAATTTCAACCCCAGGTGTCACCTCCACCTCCTCCACGTCCACATCTAGCTCCCCCTCTCCACCATGAGCAAGGAAGAGTTGTGACAGTTCTAAGGAGTGGAAAATCTCTTGAGCAACCCACAAGTCAAAGAAAGGTTGACAAAGCAAAGCAAAAGAAGCCAAGTGGTGATATTGTGCTTGAAATTGCTAAAGATCATTCAATGATACATCCTATTGATTTTGGGATACCATGTGCTCCACTCCATTCTCCATTTGTAGGTCCCACCATCCCCAGTGTTCCACCTCACATTGATGCAAGAAAGGCAAAAACCAATGACCCTCCATTCATTGAAGCACTAGATGAGCCCCTAGAAATGAAAAGGAGACAAAAGCACAATGTGGATATTCTTGAGGTGTTTCTCCAAGTGAAGGTGAGCATTCCACTCTTGGATGCCATCAAGCAAATCCCATCATATGCCAAGTTCCTCAAGAACTTATGCACTGTGAAGAGAAGGTCAATGGGGAGGATACCAAAGAAAGTGAAGTTGACTGAACAAGTGAGCTCCATCATACAACATTCACTTCTCGTGAAGAGAAAAGACCCAGGAACCCCACTCATACCTAGTTACATAGGGGGACATCACATAGATAGGTCATTACTTGATTTGGGATCTAATGTGAATTCGATGCCATACAATGTCTATGTTGAGCTAGATTTAGGAGAGTTGAAGCTGGCACATTGCACTCTCCAATTGGCAGACAGATCCATAAAAGTGCCTAGGGAAGAGTGGATGATGTCTTGGTGATGATAAATAAAGAGAAAGGCACAGTGTTCCCGGTGAATTTCGTCATACTTGATATGGAGTCGAAGGATAGGAAGATTCTCATCATCTTGGGAAGGTTGTTCTTATATATAGATGATGTCGAGATTCATGTATGTAGTGGAATCATGACAGTTTCATTCATGGACATGAAGATCAAGCTCAACATGTACAAAACCCCAACCTGACGGGTCCGAGATAGGGATATTGGACATGATCACTTCACAAGTCTGAATGATCATTTAAGAAAAGAAGATCAAGATGGAACGGTTGATGATGATTATTGTGATCAAAGGGATGAGGAAAATAGATTGAGTGCAAATGAGGGATGCATGTTTTGCAAGAATGGGCACATGAGGATACCAAATGAATGATCTACTGAAGAATTGCCAAGAAGCCAAGTTGAAGGCAAGAAATCAGTGCTTGTGGGAGGAAACCCACCTAGGTTTGGGAATTTTTCACCCAACCTTCCATTTTTGATACTTTTTCTTTGTTTTTACACTTTTCTAAGAAAACACACACTTGTTTTTAATAGTTTTTGTTTAGTTTTAAGATGTGCAAGTGAAAATAGAGTGAAATGAGAAAAAATAGATGAGACATTGGCAAAGTGACCCATGAAAAATCATTTTGGATCAAAATTTTGAGTATTTGATGTTCTTCAAGTTGGGAATAGCAGCTACAGATACCAATATGGCCATCGTGATCCACCGCGGTTGTGTGAATTAAATCCACAAGTGATCACAGGGAACAGGGCCAAAGTTTGAGAAATTTTTCTTGACATGGGATGCACTACAGCCGTGTAAGGCAGCACGACTGTGCAACCTAAAGCCACCATGATCGTGCTGCATGGATGATAACACCCAAATCTATGCATATTATCTATGCATTTCATCTATGGTTTCATGTCACTTTGGTCTTAATATGCACTCTTTTTCTTATGTTTTAGTTCCTTTTATCTTTACATAGATGAAGTATCTAGCTAGCCAATAAAGTAGCCAATCTAGCCAGTTTTTGGGACAAGTTGTAACCGAACTTATGATGACATCTTTCCCCATGTTTTCCCTCTCTCTGAGGCCCTTTTAAACTGAATATTTTGATAAATCTTCTAATGTCAAATGCATATTCATCATAGCTTGAGTCACCTTCTTGGGCTCAGTCTTGATGCGATTTATTGCTTTCATTGCCTAATCCCCTTAAAAATCCATGCTAAACCTAATTGATTTAATATCCATTTTTATGGGATTTTATTCTTATGAACGAGACATATTTGGGCACAAGGGCCCAACTTTCTTGGCCAATTTAGCCACTTTGTTGGCCCCTCTTCTTTTTTTAAGACCGCAGGCTCTTCTTCACCCTAACTGCGGGTATCCCTGATACTGAGACTGTGATCTTCTCCATAGATCATGATCGCCCCTTCACCACACCGCGACATAGCCCTAAACTCCACTGTGAGCATCCAGCAACCAAGTCAAGGTCACCTACGCTTCTTCCCCCACCGACCGCGAGCACCTCTCCTGATCGTGATCTCCCACAGAAACCTGCCTTCAATGCCCCTGCACCTGCACCAGCCTCCTCACGCCACACCTCTCTAACTCACCAACAACTCCAACTGCCACCACGGCAGTCGCCTCTTCAATGCCAGCCCCCCCCCCAACAGTCCCTGCTCCATTGCCTTCCTCACTGCGACAGCAACACCAGCATCTGCACCTCGATCGCATCCAACAGCAACCGCGGCCACAGTGCGTTCAACCGTAGTCACGACAGTCTTCTTGCCTGAGGTCTGTCCCAACGACACTTCCAGATGCCTTGTTCACACCGCAACTGGCAAGCATGCCTCCGCATCTTCACCTCACTGACGATTGCGGTCCCTCCATCATCTCGGCTCCGATCGTGCCTGCTTGCCTACACCTTCTCTACTGCTTCAATCGTGACTACCTCTACTTACATCTTGCATCCAGCATCAACAAAATCAACCAACTGCGATCAACGCGCTTCTCCGCCATCACCTCTTCACACCAAGATCGTGGTGGTCCATCAGGCCATGACTACAAAACATACAAGCCACCTACCCCCCCCAACCATCGCGGCACCTCCATCGACAACTTCCGCTCAACCTCACTATGCTCAACCTACTCCAGTCAGTGGCAGCACCCTCCACTCGCACCATCTCACACAACAGACTGCGACCAGAGGACCTCGCCCGCGGTCCCTCCAGTAGATCGCGCCCGCAGTCAGGGCAATTACAAGGGAGCCCGCAGTCACTACAAGGCAAGCACCCACGGTCAAATGCTACAAAACACACCGCAACTAAGGGTAAAAGGAAACCTCGACCATTTCTAAAATAGGTCACGGTCAGTGCATTCACTAGACCTCGACCGAGGTCCAAACAGGGACCCCCTCTCCAAGTCTATAAATAGACCCATACCCCCTCATTCTAGGGGATCCAGTTCATATGTCGAGAGGCTGTCAGATTGGAGCCAGAGCCCCGTGGGAGCATCCCAAGGTCTGAGAGGACCAAGGCACTCAGCCAACATGCTCCAGCAGCCACCAGCCTCCACACACTCTCTCCTCCATCTCCATCTCAGATCTACTCTCTCTAAAGGCAGAAGCTGAGGAGAGAGAAGATCTAACCCACGTTCATCCTCACCACTGAGGAGAGAGAAGATCTGCTTCACCGCCATTCTCCACCACTGGTCTACGATCTCTAAAGGCAGAAGTTGAGGAGAGAGAAGATCAGTCTCCACCGCCATTCTATCACCTCCATTAGGCTGTTGTTCGGAGTAGATCTAGAGAGAGAGAATTTAGGAGTCCAAAAGGATGAAGAGAAGAACTAAAGGACGAGATCCATCCTGCACGGAGGCCAAGGAGCAAGAGCCACCTCTCCTCTACGGGCTATATCTCTTTTTTCTTCTCTTTCATTCTACTGTATTCCTTTATTTCTTGTACAAACAATGTTCATCTGTCTTTGTTCGGTGCTAACCATGCTTGTCTATGGCTAGTTAGCTCCTTCTTGGCTATGTAGCCTAATCTGGGCATGTATATGTACTTTTTCCTTAAGCAAGTAGATTCATATCAGATCTAGTATGTTGCATGTTCTATTTTCTCTTTCTAAGTTATGATTTCTAGTTTGGTTGCTCTCTTACTCACTTGAACTGCTATTTTTACCTGTATTGAGAGATCTATAGTAGGAATAGCTAAGAGATGATAGTTTGGATCGAACCTGAGAGGAGGAAGATCCAGGGTACTTTGTTCCTAATATCTCCGAATGTCCTAAGCCCGAGTGGGAACTTAGCATATTCTGAGGTATTGATATGTCATCCTCGAGAGAGGACTCGGTGACATATCGTTGATGGTTTTAGTCACGCATCGCGAGAGCGAGTGGGATGACCCCACAGGAATAGAGGCTGATGTGCGTACTAGATGCTTGCTTGGGTGTTTGAGGGTTGTCTACACCTGAGAATGAGTGCATAGACTGTCTCATTTGTGGTTACATAGCCATGAACTCTCTTTATCTGATTAGTAGAACCACGATCTCTGTTTTGTTTTGTTTTCTTTTCTTTTCTTTGTTTTGTTTTAAACCGTGACAACCCACTAGACTAGTTCTAGCACATATTTTCATTGAATATCGATTTTGGCTTATCTGACCCAAGAACGAGATCTGTGGCGTCCTAAACATCACCACGTCCCTGTGTTCGACCCCGTATATCTACTTCAACCCCATAATAAAAGTTGTGGGGGTCTTTGAAGGTTTCGATTTATAAATTTAAAAGTTCAACTCACTTCTGAGCCGATCAATGGCCATGTTGCAGCCTGACTCCAGCAACTTAAGTCAAATTTTGCAAAAATTGAAAATCACCTACTCACTTCTCGGAAGAATAGAACTACCGTGTTCCGCGCCCTAGCGACTATGTAGCACTTCATGCTCCCTCTCCAACCCTCGAATCTCCACCAAATCACCCCTAAACCATCCCAAATCAATTCATTACCATTTCCACTACGTCAATCTCTAGATTCCACTATTTTCCATCCACAAAATCTGACATTTCTCTCCATTCTGCCCCAACAGCCCCGTTCTTCGGAGAGTCTTGAATTTTTTTGATTTCTCCTCCGATTTCAAGCAAGGATGAAGCAATTCACAAAGAAAGCAGTAGAGAAGACTAGGGGTGTCATCTCCTATCAAAGGAAACTGAAGAACAACAACCCCAGTTGACAGAGGACGAATTGGATGCATTGGTGGATCCAATTGTGGAAGGAGCCTCCACACAACCACGGCGGGGGACATTGTTGTTGTCCAGAGCATCATAGCCACCACTATCTCCTTCCTGACCCTCCATCTCATTTGAGAGACCATGAGTTTCTACTGCACGACCATCAGTTTCAGCATCCCGGCTGTCTACTTCTTTGACGCCACAACCAGAGCCGCAGCCACGAGCATGTAGGTGACTCCTACTTGATGAATAAGAGAATGAAGAGATTCCAGATACACAGTAGAATGAGATACCACAACAGCAACCCAGTTCACAGCCTGAGGTCACTATCGGTAGGGTGAAGAAAGCCAAGCACTTGAAGTGCTTGACATGCAAAGTGATAGCAACCCGCTATGTGTGCCAAGTGACGAAGGAAGCTATGGGCTTCTATGCCTTTTTCCAGGGTGTGACGGAGAAGATGGGGTTATTTCAAATTCTGATGTTGCAGCAGGAGTCATACATTGAGCTGACACGATATTTTTCATCACTTTAGAGAAAGTGACTGATGATGGAGAAAATGCAATTAGAGTGATGACTGGGGACAAGAGGTGGGTGATAACCTCAAAGATGCTGAATCGGATATTTTCCCCTAGTGAAGAGATGGCAAACCTCCTAGATAGAGGGAGGATAGAGAATGACTCTAATTCCACATATACTGCAATGCGGAAACACCTCACCAACCAGAGCACTTTTGTAATGGGGAAATCAAAGACCAGCGCCATTCAAAATCCTTTCCTCTTCTATGTTCAGAAGGTGTTTGCCAACACAATCTTTGGCAGGTATGAAAACCAAGGCAGCTATACAAATAAGGATCTATTTGAACTTGGTTGGTTGATTAAGGGGAATCATGTGAATCTTAGAGCATCAATGATTGAACATCTGAGGACAATCCCTTCCAAGAGCACAAATCCATTTGTGATGGGAGGGATTGTGACATCTATAGACACTGTCTTGGGACATGATATGATAAGATACACAGAGGTAGATGGAGGGAAACGGGTTGACTTGCACTATTTAGCCTGCTCCACCATGATCACCATTGTGGAGCAGAAGATCATTTACCAAGTCAACCCACCATACCGAGGAGTCTCCTTGGAGTTTGTAATGACCCCGCCTCCCGGTAACCCCCACTTAAGGGAGACCAAGAGGTCAGAGTCGTTATCCCAATAAACCAGATCAAAGGTTCGACAATTAATCAGTAATAATTATGAAATTCTACCAACTAAATTGAAATCTGGTATAAAATAAAACTTTGCCCACCTTTTAAAAACTTAGGAAATCTACTTCTATTCACAACTTGAATCTACTCTATATAATCCTCCTTGCACTTTATTTCTTATTTTCACAATGTGTCACTTTACTGTTTGTTCTTTGCAGAGTTGCACCTAAAACGCAGACAAACAAAATGTCGGTCAACATATAGGAATATGCTGGTATGTGGGGACAACCAAAATTTCACAAATATGGCTAACAATCTAAATATCACAATCAAGTTAATTAACAAGCCAATTTACGCTTTCAATGTGACATTCTCCACTGCTTTTTCCCAAACCCTAGAATACCCTCTTTAGGGTTTCTCTTTTGCTATTGACTTAAGGCCACCTTCTCAATCCCGAGCTTGGTGCCTGGGGTCACCTCTCATGGTGCCCAATAGTCATGCAACAAAGACCACCTTCTCAATCCCAAGCTTGGTGTCTGGGGTCACCACTCATGGTACCCATGGGTCTTCCCTCCTGGGCTTGACCTTTTTGCATCATCCATCAGGGTGGCATGTAGGTGCGAGAATACACACTTATATTATAATTTTGATAATCATAGTGAATTTATGATTTGCAAGTATGAACATCCAAACTGATAGGTGGCATTCAATGTGATTAATCATCTGGAATACCTTCGGGAAACAAATGTGATTAACCATAATTAACCGCATACATGTCGGGCTGAGTTGAGTGCAGAATAATCCAACTAATCAAGGAATCCAGTAAACAAGCAAGCACACAAGTTGATCCTGAAATATGCATCCAATTTTTTTCCTATCATTGATCAAGTCATGAAGGTCTATTAAGCCTACTTGTTTCCTAGGGTTCCCAATCCTTTTTAGGGTTTTGATTACAATTAGGGTTTCACTTTATTTTTGTTATTTTAAACCCTAATTTTATAAAATTACTCACAAAACCTAATTATCTCATCTACTCCTCATGAAAGATGTTAAGGTTACCTTTTAACAACATATAACCTTAATTTTGGGTTAAAGGCACTTTTCTTTCCTTTTTCCCCTATTTAGGGTTTCTAAGGATATAACCATCATATTAGATTTAAAACCCTAAATCTTGCAATTTTATCTTCAAAATAGGTTAAATTCATTTTTATCATTAAACAAGTTAACAATGCTCGAATTAGTTTATTTGCACTATTAAATCTATCCTTTATCGTCAATTAGAATTTCTAATCACAAATTAATACCTTTTTCATCAAAAAAAAATACTTTTGTTAAAAGGGACATATTCAGGCTTTCAAACTATTTTTATCTTATTACTCACATTTTTCTAATCAACTTTCATGTATTAAGTTTGTTAATCCGAGATTCCTAGCGATTTCTATGAATTTCGCAAGAAAAAGCATTTTTTGGAATTTCTGTCAGAGAGCAATTTACCAAAAATTTGGGGCCGCTCGATAAATGGTCTGGTCATTTGCCTTCTGATTTGGTCTCTCACATCACACACGGCTTAATTTACCCAGCACGGCCTTGGAGCGTTGGATCAGCACGCAGACTACCGTGGACCACTATCCGACGGTTGTTGTGTGTCGTCTTCGTCCTTCTCTTCGCACGAGGCTACGGCGGTGTCGCGGCGGAGTTGTCGTCAGAGCGGGAGCAATCCAGAGGAAGAGAAGAGGTCGAGGCTCGCGAGGCAGCCGTTCGTGATCATTTTGGGGTGAGAATCTAGTGGGGGTCCTTTTATAGGATTTGGGAGGATCTTCTTAGGGTTTCTCAATCCCGCCGCTGCCTGTTCCTTAGCCCAATTGGGCGTTTTGCCTAGAGGCTTCAAGAGATCCCCAACCTAGGGTCGAGAGGGTTCGCGATCCTCTCCCGGACTCAATGGAATTATTTCCATTAGTGCACATGCACTGTGGCAAGAGGAAATTGAGGGGGAAAGTCCCTCTGTAACTCGGCCAGAGTCCTAGTTCCTTTGGAACTGGATGATGAGCGGCGCTCGTTGGATCAAGATCCAATGGCCCTCATCCCTCGCGCTCAACCAAAAAGGAAAATATTTCCTATTTTCAAGATAAAACCATATTTTTGAAGGTAATTTGAGAAAATTATAACTCCTAATATGTAGTTTCTTTTTATCTCAAATTTTAAGGGAAACTCACTAAAGTCTTAATCTTTCATCATGCCAAATTTGGGATTAATATCTAAAGAAATCGGGTCCTTTTCTTTAGTTGCAAGTCATCACTTAATTATATACATTTTTCACATATTTTCTTTTTCCCTTGCCATTAAATTATCATATTGGATTCCTTAGACCTCAAGGAACCTTAAAGGCACAAAATCTCACCTTGGGAAATATTCCCTTTCCTCTTATTCTTTTATCCCTTTTCTTATTTGTCCCTTTATTCAAACAAATTCCTTTTCCTTTTCTTTTCTTTTTATTTCAGTTGGGCTTAATAGCCACTAAAGCCCACCAAGAAAACAAACAAGGCTATTAGGAATGAAAACCATGCATTTCAAACAAATAATCAACCATTGATTTTATATTTTAAAAGGAGATTTATAAATCTCATTACATGGTTTAGGAAAACGAGCTTATAACATCCTCCCCTCCTAATAGGAATTTTGCCCTCAAAATTTCAAGCAATCAAACAAACAAATCAGGATATGCTTTCTCCATGTCAGCTTCAACTCCCATGTGGCCTCATCCTCACCATGGTGCCTCCAAAGGACCTTTACCATCTCTATATTCTTGCATTTGAGCTCTTTCACCTTGGTATCTAGAGTCCACAAAGGTGTCTTAGGATAAGTCAGCTTCCCTTGAAGCTCAATAGGCTCAATGCTCAACACATGGCTCGGATCTTGCACATATCACTTCAGGTTGGACACGTGAAACACATCATGCATCATGCTATACTGAGGGGGTAATGCCAAATTATATGCAGCTTCTCCAATCCGTTCTAGAACCTCAAACGGACCCACATATTGGGGACTCAACTTTCCTCTGTTCTTGGCTATAGCTTGAAGCGGTCAGATTTTCAAAAATACATGCTCTCCTACAGTGAAATGCACATCAGTCCGCTTTGCATCAGCATACGACTTCTGTCGATCCTGGTCTCTCTTCATCCTTTGCTTGATCAAAGCAACTTTATCAGCATACACTTGGAGCTCATCTAACCTCAACAGGGTCTCACCCACATCATCCCAGTGAAGTGGGGATCAACATGATCTCTTGTACAAAGCTTCATACGGAGGCATCCTGATACTGGCTTGGTAGTTGTTGTTGTAGGCAAACTTGAGCACACAAGCTCTCAATAGATCTTCTAATGTCTGGATCGTCCTTTCTGACTGACCATCCGTCTGGGGTGATAAGTGGTACTAAACTTCAACCTGGTACCAAGTTCCTCTTGAACTTGCTTCCATAGCTTGGAAGTAAACTTTGGGTCTCTATCAGAGATGATCGAGCATGGTACGCCATGCAATCACACTATTTCTCTGATATACATGTCAACTAGGTCTGACACCTTAGTAGTGGTCTTTAAGGCAAGGAAGTGTGCTGACTTGGTAAGATGATCTACCACAACCCATATCGCATCATGACCTTTATTGGTCTGGGGTAGACCCACCACAAAATCCATGGTGATCTGCTCCCATTTCCATTCTAGAATCTCTATCGACTATAAAAGCCTGTCGGTTCGCTAGTGTTCAGCCTTCGCCATCTGGCACGTAAGACAGCTGGCCATACATGCTACAATATCTTTCTTCATTCATGGCCACCAGAGATACCGTTGTAGGTCCTTGAACATCTTAGTAGTTCCTAGGTGCACTGTGTATTTGGATCCATGAGCCTCTTGCATGATGCATTCCTTTACCGATGAATCCACCGGAACCCATATGCGATTCTCAAACCTGATTCCCCCATCTACTCCCATAGATAGACGATTATGTGGCTTCATCATCAACCCTTTCATCTTATCTAGCTCTTCACTGGTCAACTGTGATGCTATGATCTCACTTAACAACTTAGATTGGATATGGATATTATCTAATCAGACTCGATCTTCTAGCAGTTGTGGAGTCCACTCTACAAGCTCCTCCAAACTCTTCCACTGACTAGACAACACGACTGCACACTTTAGTTGTTTCCGACTCAAAGCATCAGCTACGACATTCACCTTACCAGGATGATAGGTGATGGTGAAGTCATAATCCTTCATATACTCCATCCATCGTCACTGTTGTAGGTTCATGTCTCTCTGTTTCAACAGATATTTTAAGCTCTTATGGTCGGTGAAGATCTCGAAGGTAGCACCTTATAGGTAATGTTGATATATCTTCAAGGCATGGATGATAGCAGCTAACTCCAGGTCATGTGTCGGGTAATTCACCTCACTGGGTTTGAGCTGTCGGGAAGCATATGCAACCACATGCCGATTCTGTTCCAACACGTAGCCAAGCCCCATCTTGGAAGCATTGGTGAATATCATGAAACTCTCATTGCCATAAGGTAGAGTCAACACAGGGGCGGTGGTCAGCTTCTCCTTCAACTCCTGGAAGTGAGCTTCACATATGTCGGACCACACAAACTTCACATCCTTCCGGGTTAATATGGTTAGCGGCAAAGCAGTCTTTGAGAAATCCTTGATGAAGTGACGGTAGTATCTGGCCAACCCCAAGAAGTTGTGCATCTCAGAGGGGTTCTTTGGTGTCGACCAGTCTCGAACTACTGATACTTTGGCTAGATCTACGGCGATCGTTCCTCCTGAGATGATGTGTCCAAGGAACATGACTTGGTCTATCCAAAACTCACATTTTGAGAACTTTCCAAAAAACTTATGCTTTCTCAGGATATCAAGGAATCTACCTAGGTGGTCATGGTGTTGGGCTATTGATTCATCCCTATTTTAGGGCTTTATCTTGTGTCATTTTGCATTTCAGTCACATCTATACTTGTTAGATTACATGTTATTTCCCTCAATATGTGTTTTATTATCAAAATCACTTATGGATGGTTTTTGCATGTTTTATAGGTACTTTGGCCACTACTTGATGGATTGGAAAGAAGATGGTTGAATTTAGGGTTTCCCTAGGCTTGGAGGAGCCCAAAATGAGGCCGAAACCATGCCCAATCTACCCCAAGTGGTCAAAGAAGGTTTTGAAGCAATACCCTCCATGGATGGCCAAGTTCAACACTCAAATGCAGGGGAAGGACCCCAACACGGCCGTGCTACCATGGAATGGCCGTGCTGGGACATGTCCCAAGCAGCAGAAGCATCAAAAATTGACCCAGTTGGCCAGAACGGCCGTGTTACCAAGAATGGTCATTTTGGCAGTTCCCAGCACGGCCGTGCTGGACAGCACGGCCGTGCCACCAGTCCCAGAAACTCAAAATTCCCCTGTTTAATCCATTTTCTCACCACGGTCGTTCCCATCCACCACGGTCGTGCTACCCATTGCCCAACACGGCCGTGCTACACATATTTTTACCCGATTTTTCCACTGGTTTCCCCATTTTACCCCTAACTTAACCCTAGACCCCCTAGACACCTATATATACCTAGGTGGAGGCTGGTGCAGGAGGTTGGCTACCTTCCACCCCTTCCTAGCTCCCCAAATCGCCACCCACTCCATTCCACTCCATATCCACCTCAAATCCACTCCATTTCACCATTTCCACCACATAACCCCCCATATCTAAGCCTTCCATCCACTTCCCTCCATCATTCCACACCATTTCATCCAAAGAGAAGAAGGAGGACGTCCCTGCAGCTGCTGGAAAGGAGGACTTCTTCGTCTACACTGAGCTCCATGGCTTCTTCTACCTCTTTCTCCTTTCTTTTTGTATTTTCCATTTCTATGAGTAGCTAGGCCCCTTGGGTGGGCTATTTGGGGGAAATTATGTTACCTTGATACCATGTTGGGGGATAATGACATGTAAACTTTGTAATTTCATTTGTTAATGATTATATTCTATTTGCATCTCATTCTCCATGGATTGCTTGTTGATTTGTGTGTGAAATCACTTAGGAATTTAGGCAAATTGCTTAAATGTGTGAATTTTGGGATTTGCCCCTAGGTCCAATTCTTGGATCCCTAGGTTGCCCTCCATCTTCCTACATCTTAATCAATCTCCCTAAACCTAAGTGAGAGATCTAAGTAGCTAGATTAGATAATTCTAGTGTAATTAGCATGGAGCCTTCTCAAGGCTAGAATGTGGGGGAATTGGGGTCCAAAACCCTAATTTCACCTCCCCATTACTACCCTCGGCCCCTAATTGCCCTAGGAATGCCTAATCTAGAAACCTAGACTTGATTAGACTCTAATTGAATTGAACCTAATCCCTAACCCAATTGAGCCTCGTAAGGGTAGTAGGAGGTGTTAGGGACTAGTTCCCCTATACACAACCTAGCATATCCATGGCCAGTTAGTAGCTTAGGTTAATTCATTAGACTCTAGCTTGTTGTTTGGTTTGGATAATCTAAATGGAATCATAATGTTCATATGTCACCCCCAACTTAAGTGATAAGTTCATACCCCTAAAGAGCCCACACCTCTCTTTATTGCTGAAAACCATAGTTTTGTGCTTGCTTAGCTTGATTAGTTCTTTTCTTGCTTAGTCAGCTTCTTTACTTGCTCTTGCCTTGTTCATGCTAGAGTAGCTCTTTAATTTCTCTTTTACTTCTCTCTTGCTTACCTTAGTGTAATTTGCCTTTTCATACCTAGCTTAATCCTTTCTTGCTTGTTTAAGCCTTAATCTAGTCTAGGGTTAACGTAGATTTCATTCTTGCCTTTAATTGCTTGCTTGTTCATCCTTAGTTAACAATCAAAACAACCTTTAAACCCTTAACCCTAGTCTCTGCAGTAGGAACCCAGCTAAACTAACCTAGCTCTAGTGCCCCCTCTTTTCCCTGTGGATCGACCCTTTACTTGCCACCTTCCTATACTACGACATGACCCTGTGCGCTTGCGGGTGTAGTGTTTTAGTATACGTAGGTAGCTAGTTTAGGTTTATAAATTTTGAAAGCAAACTCCCATCCACCGTGCATTCCGACCTCGTGGGGCGCATCTATTCAATTGAGTAGTGTGTTAGCACCACTAGCGGAGACGCACCAAGCTTTCTGGCGCCGTTGTCGGGGATTAGAGGTGCTTGGCCTAGCTAGTTAGTTTTGCTTTGACTTTTCCTACTGCCCTCATCATTGCTATTCTTTATTCATTTTTCTTTGCATTCTTGGTGTATATTGGTTTGCTAACTTGTTATCTTTTGTTTGGTTGTGCTTTGTGCATGTGACAAGCCATTCGGGAGGAAACACGATGGGAGACCAGAATGCACCTCACAAGCCGCTTCAAGACTACTTCATGCCTAGCAACTACAAATCGCCAATTGCTAGCAGGGTTGATCAGATGCCAGGGGAGCAATTCTCTATTCCTCCAGGTCTTCTTGGGCTCCTGCCCATCTTCTACGGCTCAGAGAGTGAGAACCGCTACAAGCACTTGGACTCCTTTCTTGAAGTATGCTCCACCTTCAGGACGTCGACGGCTAGTGATGATACAATTCGGTTGACCTTGTTCTCTTTCTCCCTCAAAGATAGAGCTAAAGACTGGTATGACTCAAGAAAGGACATCATTAGTTGGGAAACAATAAAGAATGCTTTCTTGAGACAATTCTACTCTATAGCAAGGTTGACACAAATGCGGCGTTCCGTGACAGTTTTAGCCAAATGGGCAATGAGCAGTTTCATAATGCATGGGAGAGATTCAAGAAGCTGTCGAGAGAGTGTCCTCACCATGAGATCCCTTTGTGGAAGCTAGTTCAATCATTCTACTCTGGTTTGTCTCTAAAGGACCAAGACACAATGGACTCTTCTTGTGGAGGAGTTTTCATGGCAAGGCCACCTGAGGAGATATGGCCTTTGTTTGAGCAGTTGGCTGAAGGATCAAGAATTCGAGCTTCTAGCATGATGAATGAAAGAGGGTATGCCTTTGGTGTGACACCCCCTACTCATGATGACTCAAGCCCGCAAGTGATGAAGATTCTTGGTGACATGGTGAACTTCATGAAGAACCAGGTGACAAATGCTCCTTGCCACCCGGTCAATTCTATAGAGTTCTATGGGGAAGAGGAGAAGACACCTCACTCCTATAGCTACCAGGAACCACAAAGTCCCACATACAGCTCAAGGTTTGAGGAAGAGGTTCTTTCCAGATTGAGAGTGTTTGATGATGTTCAAAGGGATGTTGCAAGGTTAGAAGAGAGAATAGAGCAACTATCTTCTATAATCTCTCTCCAAGAGGAAAAATTGTTTTCAAGACCCGTCGTGAGCCACCATGAAGCAAGTGGACCCATACCGTCTTCACAAGTTTTCTACAGTCCACCCCCCATGCAAGTGCATCCCATTCACTCCTTCCAAGGCTATCCCCAGCCTTACACTCCTCCACCACCTTCACCACCTCAATTTTCCCAAAACTTCACCTTCCAACCCCAATTCTCTCCTCCCCCTCAATCCTCTGCTCCACTCAGTTTCAACCCCAAGTGTCACCCCCACCTCCTCCACAGCCACAACATGCTCCCTCTCCCCATCATGAGCAAGGTAGTGCTGTGACAGTTCTAAGGAGTGGGAAAACTCTTGAGCAGCCCAAAAGTCAAAGAAAGGTTGATAAAGAAAAGCAAAGGCATCCAAGTGGTGATACCGTGATTGATATTGCTGAAGATGATGTTGTGATACCGCATGTTGAGTTTGGGATTCCATGTGATCCGCCACATATCCCTTTTGCAGGTCCTACCATCCCTAGTGTTCCACCTCATGTTCATGTAAGTGTGGCAAAAACTAGTGATCCTCCATTTGTAGAAGCACTAGATGAGCCACCAGAATTGAAAAGGAGGCAAAAGCACAATGTTGATATTCTTGAGGTGTTTCGCCAAGTAAAGGTGAACATTCCACTTTTGGATGCTATCAAGCAAATTCCATCTTATGCCAAGTTCCTCAAGAACCTATGCACTGTGAAAAGAAGGTCAACGGGGAGGATTCCGAAGAAGGTGAGACTGAATGAACAAGTGAGCTCCATCATACAACACTCACTTCCCGTAAAGAGAAAAGACCCAGGAGCCCCAATCATACCTAGTTACATAGGAGGACATCGCATAGACAGGTCCTTACTTGATTTGGGATCTAGTGTGAATTTGATCCCATATCATGTCTATGTTGAGCTGGGCTTAGGCAAGTTGAAGCCAGCACATTGCACTCTCCAGTTGGCAGATAGATCCATAAAAGTGCCTAGGGGTAGAGTGGATGATGTCTTGGTGATGATAGACAAGGAAAAAGGTGTGGTGTTCCCGGCGGATGTCATTGTACTTGATATGGAGCCGGAGGATAGAAAGATTCCCATCATCTTGGGGAGGCCGTTCTTATCTATAGTTGATGCCGACATTCATGTACGTAGTGGCACCATGACAGTCTCATTCATGGACATGAAGATCAACATTAACATGTACAAGACCCCAACCCGGAGAGTCCGAGATAGGGATATTGGACATGGTCACTTCACAAGTCCAAATGGGCATTTGAGAGAAGGACATCAAGGTGAAGAAGTTAATGATGATTGTTGTGATCAAAGGGATGAGGAAAACAGATTGAGTGCAAAGGAAGGATGCATGTTTCGCAAGAATGGACACATGAGAATGACAAACGGATGAATTTTGAAGAATCACCAAGAAGCCTAGCTGAAGGCAAGAAACTCAGTGCTTGTGGGAGGCAACCCACCTAGGTTAGGGATTTTTTCACCCAAACTTCAATTTTTTATACTTATGCTTTGCTTTTACACTTTCCAAGAAAACACACACACACACACTTTATGCTTGATGGTTTTTGTTGTTTATGTCATTTAAGGACAGGTACATTGGAAGGAGAGTGATGCATGGATGATATTGACAAGGAGGAGAACAAAATCAAGAGAAAATTGCAAATCAGTAGAGAAGCTACGGAAAGGATATCAGCACGGCCGTGCCACACAACACGGCCGTGTTGCATGCATTCCAAATTGAGTGTGGTGCACACCACGACCGTGCAGACTATCCCCTGCTCATTGGACACATTGGGATCTCTCTCCCCTCTTGGCATTTATCTACCATGACTCCATGCCCTCTACCCTACCATTCTAAGCTTCTATTTCATGTTGAGGACAACATGGTTTAAAAATTTGGGGTGGTAGGGCGGTAAGCCCTTGTTTACCCCACTTTCTTATGTGTTCCTTGTTCTAAGTTTTTTGGTCAAGATGACTGAACATTATAACCATCCCTCATATTTGTGTATCCATACTTTGTGTGCTTGCTTTGCATACTTGCATGCCATGTAGTTTGCTTCCTTGCTATTTTTGCGTAATTTTCAAAAAAATTGCTATTTTTCCATGCATTGTATATCATGTAGAGTTTTTGGTAATTATTGCATGTTATAGCTAGTATTTGCTTGTTTACTGCTTTAAGTTCAATAATATAGAGTTTAGATGTGATTGAAGGCAACTTGGCACTATTTTGGCCAATTTCGCCCAAATTTGAGATTTCTTGTCTAAAAAGTGTGTTGACCCAGTCTCTACTGTTTTGAGTAAAAATGATGATCTTTGACAAATGCAAGTCAGTTAACATTGTTTGTTGCTAAGTGGTATCAGTGTTTGACTTTTTACATGTGCATCGCCTCTCTTAGGATTATGATTGAATTGGTTGAATTGTGAATTTGAGCAAGCTTTGAACGCTTAGTGTTTGTAGAATCATTTGTTTGATATATCAATTTCATCTTGTTCATTCATGTGGTGTGATATCTAGGATGAAGTATTGGATTAACTTTCATGCAGGATGTCTTATGTGGAAAATCATACCAATGACCCCTCTTTGACTCGACCTTTCTCTCACCATCTTCTTACCCCTCCGCCTCATGAAAGGATGCCAAAGTGCACATATTATCCGTGGCCACCTCCAAAAGTTTGGGGTGGCCACATCTCTATCTCCCCGCTTCACTCTATCCACCATAAGCCCTATCTACACCAAGGGCAAGAAAGACAAAAAATGCAAAAAAGCAAAAGAAAATAAAAGGATGCTCCTGTTTAAGAGCATTCAAATAAAGAAAAGATGAGTGTGTAAAAACACTCAAAAAATCTTATCGCAACCCTTTCTTCCACTTGCATACCTATTGAGCTAAGAAGTATCAAACTTAGCTCATTTTTTTCCTTTTCCGCAGCCACGTGGGTCATTTGTTGTGATTTGAAATATAAGATTGAATGCATGAATGTGAAACAACGCTCCTAGTCATTCTTGATTAACGCCACCATGAAACGGTTTACCCGGAACTTTATGGAAGAAATATGGATAACTTGTGTATTCTATGCACTATATTTGAAGTTCATATGCTTTGTGCTCTTTTCATGATTGGTTTGTGAAAGCAGGAGAGGAGAGAGGTGAAATGCATGCATTTAGTCATCTTCGATCCCATTCAACGATAATCATCTTTTACATTGCATTTGTCATATCTTGACTGTGAAAAGTTTGTAGAGAGATTGAGTTGGAGCATACTTGAGGACAAGTATGTTTCAAGTTTGGGGTGGTGATTCAGCCCTATTTTAGGGCTTTATCTTGTGTCATTTTGCATTTCAGCCACATTTATACTTGTTAGATTACATGTTATTTCCCTCAATATGTGTTTTATTATCAAAATCACTTATGGATGGTTTTTGCATGTTTTATAGGTACTTTGGCCACTACTTGATGGATTGGAAAGAAGATGGTTGAATTTAGGGTTTCCCTAGGCTTGGAGGAGCCCAAAATGAGGCCGAAACCACACCCAACCTACCCCAAGTGGTCAAAGAAGGTTTTGAAGCAATACCATCCATGGATGGACAAGTTCAACACTCAAATGCAGGGGAAGGACCCCAACACGGCCGTGCTACCATGGAATGGCTGTACTGGGACATGTCCCAAGCAGCAGAAGCATAAAAAATGGACCCAGTTGGCCAGAACGGCCGTGTTACCAAGAATGGTCATTTTGGCAGTTCCCAGCACGGTCGTGTTGGCCAGCACGATCGTGCCACCAGTCCCAGAAACTCAAAATTCCCCTGTTCAATCCATTTTCTCACCACGGCCGTTCCCATCCACCACAGTCGTGCTACCCATTGCCCAACACGGCCGTGCAGCCCAACACGGCCGTGCTACACATATTTTTACCCTATTTTCCCACTATTTTCCCCATTTTATCCCTAACTTAACCCTAGACCCCCTAGACACCTATATATACCTAGGTGGCGGCTGGGGCATGAGGTTGGCTACCTTCCACCCCTTCCTAGCTTCCCAAATTGCCACCCACTCCGTTCCACTCCATATCCACCTCAAATCCACTCCATTTCACCATTTCCACCACATAACCCCCCATATATAAGCCTTCCATCCACTTCCCTCCATCATTCCACACCATTTCATCCAAGGAGAAGAAGGAGGACGTCCCTGCAGCTGCTGGAGAGGAGGACTTCTTTGTCTACACCGAGCTCCATGGCTTCTTCTACCTCTTTCTCCTTTATTTTTGTATTTTCCATTTCTATGAGTAGCTAGGCCCCTTGGGTGGGCTATTTGGGGGAAATTATGTTACTTTGATACCATGTTGGGGGATAATGACATGTAAACTTTGTAATTTCATTTTTTAATGATTATATTCTATTTGCATCTCATTCACCATGGATTTCTTGTTGATTTGTGTGTGAAATCACTTAGGAATTTAGGCAAATTGCTTAAATGTGTGAATTTTGGGATTTGCCCCTAGGTCCAATTCTTGGATCCCTAGGTTGCCCCCCATCTTCCTACATCTTAATCAATCTCCCTAAACCTAAGTGAGAGATCTAAGTAGCTAGATTATATAATTCTAGTGTAATTAGCATGGAGCCTTCTCAAGGCTAGAATGTGGGGGAATTGGGGTCCAAAACCCTAATTTCACCTCCCCATTACTACCCTCGGCCCCTAATTGCCCTAGGAATGCCTAATCTAGAAACCTAGACTTGATTAGACTCTAATTGAATTGAACCTAATCCCTAACCCAATTGAGCCTCGTAAGGGTAGTAGGAGGTGTTAGGGACTAGTTCCCCTATACACAACCTAGCATATCCATGGCCAGTTAGTAGCTTAGGTTAATTCATTAGACTCTAGCTTGTTGTTTGGTTTGGATAATCTAAATGGAATCATAATGTTCATATGTCACCCCCAACTTAAGTGATAAGTTCATACCCCTAAACAGCCCACACCTCTATTTATTGCTGAAAACTATAGTTTTGTGCTTGCTTAGCTTGATTCGTTCTTTTCTTGCTTAGTTAGCTTCTTTACTTGCTCTTGCCTTGTTCATGCTAGTGTAGCTCTTTAATTTCTCTTTTACTTCTCTCTTTCTTACATTAGTGTAATTTGCCTTTTCATACCTAGCTTAATCCTTTGTTTCTTGTTTAAGCCTTAATCTAGTCTAGGGTTAATGTAGATTTCATTCTTGCCTTTAATTGCTTGCTTGTTCATCCTTAGTTAACAATCAAAACAACCTTTAAACCCTTAACCCTAGTCTCCGCAGTAGGAACCCAGCTAAACTAACCTAGCTCTAGCACCCCCTCTTTTCCCTGTGGATCGACCCTTTACTTGCCACCTTCCTATACTACGACACGACCCTGTGCGCTTGCGGGTGTAATGTTTTAGTAGACGTAGGTAGCTAGTTTAGGTTTATAAATTTTGAAAGCAAAGCCCCATCCACCGTGCATTCCGACCTCGTGGGGCGCATCTATTCAATTGAGTAGTGTGTTAGCACCACTAGCGGAGACGCACCAGCTATGTCATCAGAATACACCAAAATGTCGTCTATGAAAACTATCACAAAAGAGTCAAGGAAAGGTTGGAACACACTGTTCATGAGGTTCATAAAGACACTAGGTGCATTGGATAATCCAAACAGCATGACCACAAACTCATAGTGTCCATATCAGGTTTGGAAAGCCATTTTAGGTATATCCTCACTTCTTACTCTCACCTGGTGGTACCCTGACCTCAAATCGATCTTGGAAAAGACTCAAGATGATTTGAGTTGGTCGAATATGTCATCTATTCTTGGTAAGGGATACTTGTTCTTAATGGTTGCCTGGTTGATCATCTGATAGTCAATAAACATCTGAAGCGACCCATCCTTCTTCTTCACAAAGAGGATTGGTGATCCCCAAGGCAGTGTACTGGGCCGAATAAAGCCCTTATCCAACAAATCCTATAACTGGGTTTTCAAATCAAGCAACTCTGCAGGGGCCATTCTATAGGGTCCCTTAGATATAGGGTTAGTCCCAGGAGCTAACTCGATGGAGAAATCTACCTCCCTCTCAGGGGGAATTCTTGGTGGATCATTCGGAAACACATCCGCATACTCCCGAACCACCTCTATCTCCTCTAAGGATCACCCCCTAACCTCAAGTTTGGTAACTATTGCTAGGTAGGCTTGACAACCCTTGGATATCATCCGCTCATCTTTCAAGGCGGACACATAAAGGTTGGTCATCACATCCTTCCTTCCTCAAATGGTAAAGTGTGGATGGACAGTTTTCCTAATAAGAATTTTCTTCTCTCTACAGTCAATCTGGGCTCTATAGGTGGAAAGCCAATCGATACCGATGATTACATCAAAATCATTCATATCGAGAAGGATGAAGTAAGTGGGAAGCTCATGATTCAGATACTTAACTAGAAAGATAGGGGTTTTCAAAAGATATGTATAGATACGACCACTCAAGGTGGTGACATCCAAAACATACCCTAAATCCTTGATGTCCAAACCAAGCATAGTTGCTAAATTTCTCAAAATAAAAGTATTAGTAGAACCAGAATCAAAAAGTGCTTTTACATTTTGTCCCATGACTTCCACCAAGCCTACATAGTCCATACCATATCAGAAAGTTATTACATGATCTAATGAACTAAAAGGAAAACTCTAGGGGTTATTACCCTCATTTAGCCTATTAGCATTCACTTGAGATTCTTCATTGTCGATGGCGAACACTCTTGCTTGTCTCCTCTCTCTAGTTGGGGGTGCTCCGGCTGGTGCTCCTGTTGGGGGTGCTGCAGCCACCGGTTTTTCTTCCACTGGTTGTGACCCCAAAGGTCCTCTTGGGTCGGGCTGAAGACAGTTGGTGATGAAGTGTCCCTCTTGTTGATATCAGAAACACACCTTCTTCTCAAAGTGACACATCCCAGGATGTGTCTGACCGTAGGTGTGACACTGTTGGAGGCAATTACGGGGCTTGCCTTTGTGTCCAAGCTTGCTTTTGTTGTGGTTGCACCCTTGCCCCTTCTTGTATTCATTCTTCTGCCCCTGAGCTCCTTTAGTGAAACCCAGGTATCCTCTAGAGGGATTTTGTGCAGGCATCACCGTCCTTTCCATGTCCAAGGCAGTGTTGTAGGCTTCAGAGAAGGTCTTCGGCTTACTAGCCATCACATGAGGCATGATGGTAGGGTGCATGCGCTCTATGAAGTGGTCTACCCTCCACTCTTCATCCATCATGTGTCTGAAATGTTCCAGGATGTGGAACTTGTGACCAAAGTCCGTAGCAGACGAGCTTTCTTTGAGTCATGTTGGTGAACTCTCTTTCCTTCTCCTTCTTAGTTGAGATGGGGATGAATCTGGCGGTGAAGATGGTCTTGAAATCCGTCCACGCCATTTATTATTCTCTTAGGTCTCTCCCCGTGATATGGTTCTCGCACCATATCTTGGCTGCACCTTCCAAGAGGTGAGAAGCAAAGAGAACCTTCTTGTTTGGCTGCACCTCAAGCATACAGAATCCATTCTCGACTGCAAGTAGCCAAGCCTCCACCTTATCAACCACTTTGGACTTATCTTCTCCCCAGAACTTCTCGATGTTCATCTTGACGAAGTCCAAGATGGTGGCTCCCAGTTGAGGGTGAACAGGAAGTGGCTCGCCATTCTCATCTCTAGCTATGTCCCTGAGAGCCAGGGTCCGGATAGCCTCATACAGTCGTTTCTGCTGCTCCATCCAAACCGCATTTGTAGTGTGAACCACCATAGTCGGTTCCAGACCACCAGACTGGTCCTCCTCCATCTGGGCTTCCTCCTCATACACATGTTTCTCCTCGTATCCCTATCCTTCCTCTTGTTCAAGGTTACTGAAGGGTATCGGGTCAGGGTTGGGGACCTCATGTGTAGTTTCTTCAGGTCTCTTCCTCTTCTTTGAGGATTCACCACCATGGTTCTGCTTCCTCTTCTCGGAAGACCCCTTCTCCTTGTGGGAGGCCTACCACTATTGGCGACAACCGGGATAGCAACGATCTTTGTACGAGACATCTACATAAGCACACAGATAGACCTTCAATCTATACTTAACTAATTATACTTATGTCGGCGACATCTTAATTACATATCTTTATTAATTTGGTGGAGGATTCCTTAAAACTTATCAACCTTACCCATACCTCAAGAGGGTGAGGAAGAGAGAGTAAACCCTAATCCTTAAAATCCTTGACAACATTTGAGTTGAGAAGGGACGAACAATATGTGAGAGTCCTAAAGGTATCTTATTTTGAGTCAAGTCCTGAGACATTGGCCAGGGAGTCACACAGATCTGAGAGTCCTTGTATTTCGACTAGCGGTGCGGAGGAAAATATTACCAGCCCCCGGACGTGATCCTTTTCTAGATACCTCTGTCTTTCGGAAAATCCTCTAATAACTCCCTCGGTTCTATGGAATTTGTAAAATGTAATAATTATTAAAGATTAAATGAGGAACTATGCTATGATACCAAATGTAACGACCCCGTCTCCCAGTAACCCCCACTTAAAGGAGTTCAAGAGGTCAGAGTCGTTATCCCAATAAACCGAATCAAAGGTTCAACAATTAATCAGTAATAATTATGAAATTCTACCAACTAAACTGAAATCTAGTATAATATAAAACTTTTCCCACCTTTTAAAAACTTTGGAAATCTACTTCTATCCACGGCTTGAATCTACTCTATCTAATCCTCCTTACACTTTATTTCTTATTTTCACAATGTGTCACTTTACTGTTTGTTCTTTGCAGAGTTGCACCTAAAACGCCGACAAATAAAACATCGGTCAGCATATAGGAATATGTCGGTATGTGGGGACAACCAAAATTTCACAAGTATGACTAACAATCTAAATATCACAATCAAGTTAATTAACAAGCCAATTTACGCTTTCAATGTTACATTCTCCACCACTTTTTCCCTAACCCCGGAATACCCTCTTTAGGGTTTCTCTTTTGCCATTGACTTAAGGCCACCTTCTCAATCCCGAGCTTGGTGCCTGGGGTCACCTCTCATGGTGCCCATTAGTCATGCAACAAAGACCACCTTCTCAGTCCCGAGCTTGGTGTCTGGGATCACCACTCATGGTACCCATGGGTCTTCCCTCCTGGGATTGACCTTTTTGCATCATCCATCAGGGTGGCATCTAGGTCCAAGAATGCACACTTATATTATAATTGTAATAATCATAGTGACTTTATGATTTGCAAGTATGAAAATCCAAATTGATAGGTTGCATTCAAATGTGATTAATCATCCAGAAAACCTTTGGGAAACTAATGTGATTAACCATAATTAACCACATACCTGTCAGGATGACTTCAGTGCAGAATAATCCAACTAATCAAGGAATCCAATAAACAAGCAAGCACACAAGTTGATCTAGAAATATGCATCCAATTTTTTTCCTATCATTGATCAGGCCATGAAGGTCTATTAAGCCTAGTTGTTTCCTAGGGTTACCAGTCCTTTTTAGGGTTTTGATTACAGTTAGGGTTTCACTATATTTTTGTAATTTTAAACCCTAATTTTATAAAATTACTCACAAACCCTGATTATATCATATACTCCTCATGAAAGATATTAAGGTTACCTTTTAACAACATATAACCTTAATTTCGGGTTAAAGGAAAGCATTTTTCTGATCAAATTTCATGTATTAAGTTTGTTAATCTGAGATTCTTAGAGATTTCTATGAATTTCGCAAGAAAATGCATTTTTCTAGAATTTCAGTGAAAGAGAGCAATTTACCAAAAATTTGGGCCCACTCGATCAATGGTCCAGTGATCCGCCTTCTAAACTAACATCTCACATCGCGCGCGACTTAAGTTACCCAGCTCAGCCTTGGAGCGTTGGATCAGCACACGGACTACTGTGGACCGCTATCCAACGGTTGTTGTGTTTCGTCTTTGTCCTTCTCTTCACACGAGGCTGTGGCGGTGCTGCGGTAGAGTTGTCGTCAGAGCAGGAGCAATCCAGAGGTAGAGAGGGGGTCAAGGCTCACGAGGTAGTCATTCGTGATCGTTGTGGGGTGAGGAATCGAGTGGAGGTCCTTCTATAGGATTTGGGAGGATCCTCTTAGGGTTTCTCAACCCCTCGGCCACCTGTTCCTCAGCCCAATTGGGTGTTTCGCCTAGAGTCTTTGAGAGATCCCAGGGTCTAGAGGGTTCGCGATCCTCTCCTGTTCTCAATGGAATTATTTCCATGAGTGCACATGCACTAGGGCAAGAGGAAATTGAGGGAGAAAGTCCCTTTGTAACTTGGCCAGAGTCCTAGTTCCTTTGGAACTGGACGACGAGCGGCGCTCGTTGGATCAAGATCCAGCATCCCTCATCCCTCGTGCTCAACCAAAGGAAAATATTTCCTATTTTCAAGATAAAATCATATTTTTGAAGATAATTTGAGAAAATCATAACTCCTAATCCGTAGTTCTTTTTTATATCAAATTTTGAGGGAAACTCATTAAAGTCTTAATCTTTCATCATGCCAAATTTGGGATTATTATCTAAAGAAATAGGTTCCTTTTCTTTAGTTTCAAGTAATCACTTAATTATATACATTTTTCACATATTTTATTTTTCCCTTACCATTAAATTATCATCTTGGATTCCTTAGACCTCAAGGAACCTTAAAGGCACAAAATCTCACCTTGGGAAATATTCCCTTGCCCTTTCCTCTTATTATTTTATCCCTTTTCTTATTTGTCCCTTTATTTAAACAAATTCCTTTTCCTTTTCTTTTCTTTTTATTTCAATTGGGCTTAATAGCCAGTAAAGCCCACCAAGAAAACAAACAAGGCTATTAGGAATGAAAATCATGCATTTCAAACAAATAATTAACCATTGATTTTATCTTTTAAAAGGAGATTTATAAATCTCATTACATGGTTTAGGAAAATGAGGTTATAATAGAGTTGCCCTACCATAATCCACCTCTCATGGAACAATATGGACCTACTTAGGATTTTCTTGACAGATTGAGGAGATATGAGGAGGAGCATCCTAGAGGGGAAGGCTTCCCTAAGGTGATATTGATAGAGGGTCTAGGAGAGTCCTCACAGGCAGCTGAGCAGACATGGGCGGTGGAAGATAGAGTGGCATGATGGGTGAGACAATGAGAGGAAAGGACAGGAGCATTAGAGCCACATCAACCCTCAGTGAATACATATGACATGGCCACCATTCATGCACAGCTAGAGGGCATTCAGGCGATGCAAGATAGGATACTACAGGCACAGGAGGGTTTTTAGCGTACTCAGGCTGCCTAGATGCATTATCAGGTCAACCTCCTATACCAGTTCCAGCATGACCAGGCACAGAGGAACCCCCAATGGAGGGGTTCACTGTCAACATATCAGGACAACTACCTACCTCCACAGTCAGACTACTGGGGATCCTACTACCAGCATTCTCCACCACAGGGAGGACAACCGCCACCGTAGTGATCATCGACCCTACCATTCCCAGACTTTAGTGTCATCCTGAGGATAACATGATTCAAAAGTTTGGGGTGGTAGGACAGTATGCCCTATCTCAGTTTCACTCTTATTTTGCATTTCACATGCCATTTACTTTTGTTTGTTTGATTTTTCTTTCTTTAGCTTTGAGTTTACCCTCTTTGCATACTTGCATGCCATGTAGGTTGATTTCTTATCATTTTTGCTTAATTTTCAAAAAATTGCCTTTTTGCCATGCATTGCATATCATGTAGATTTTTTGGTAATTTTTGCATGTTTTAGCTATGATTTGCTTGTTTATTGATTTAAGTTCAATAATATAGGCTTAGATGTGATTGAAGGAAACTTGGCACCGTTTTGGCCAATTTTGGCCAAATTTGAGATTTCTCATCTCAAAGTGTGTTTCAACCCAATCTCTACTTTTTGGATTATAAATGATGACCTTTGACAAATGCAAGTGAATTATCATTGTTTGTTGCTAAATGGTATCACCTCTCTTGTTTTTGTGGATGATTTGGTTGAATTGTGATTTGATCAAGCTATGAGTGCTTAGTGCCTATGAAATCACTTGATTGAAATATCAATTTTAGGTTGTTCACTCATGTGGTGTGACATTGTTGGATGAAGTGTTAGATTAATTTTCATGCAGGATACCTTATGTTGAGAATCATGCCAATGACCCCTCTTTGACCCGACTCTTCAATCACCATCTTCTTACCCCTCCGTCTCATGAAAGGATGCCAAATTGCACATATCAGTCATGGCCACCTCCAAAAGTTTGGGGTGGCCACATCTACATCTCACCGCTTCACTCTCATAACCATATGCCCTATCTACTCCAAGGGCAAAGAAAAAGAAAAGAAAAGAAAATGCAAAAAGAAAATAAAGGGATGCTCCTATTTAATAGCAGTCAAATATAGAAAAGATGAGTGCTCTATGTAATAGCACTCCAAAATCTTACAACAACTCTTTCTTCCATATTTATACCCATTGAGCTAGGAAACATCAAATCTAGCTCATTTTTCCCTTTTTCGCAGCCAAGCGGGTCATTTGGTGTAATTTGAAACATAAGGTTGAAAGGATGAAGGTGAAACAACACTCCTAGTCATCCTTGATTAACACCATCATGAAACGGTTTACCCGAAACTACATGAAAGAAATATGGATAGCTTGCGTGTTTTATGCACTATATTTGAAGTTCATATGCTTTGTGCTCTGTTCATGATTGGTTTGCAAAAGCAAGAGAGGAGAGAGGTGGAATGCATGTACTTAGTCACTATTGATCCTATTTAGCAATAATCATTCTTTACATTGAATTTGTCATTTCTTGCTTGTGAAAATTTTGTAGAGAGACTGAGTTGGAGCATACTTGAGGACAAGTATGTTTTAAGTTTGGGGTGGTGATTCAGCACCATTTTAGGGCTTCATCTTGTGTCATTTTGCATTTCAATCACATCTATTCATGTTAGATTACATGTTATTTCCCTCAATATGCATATTTGTGTAAAATGCACTTATGGACATTATTTGCATGTTTTCAGGCATTTGGACCATGTTTGATGGAAGAGAAAGAGAAGGAGTGATCCTAGGATTTCTCTACCCTTGGCCAAAGACCCATAGAAGCAAAGATATCCAAGGAAATCTGAGGAATAAAGCCCAAGTGCAGTAGCAGAAAGCACCACAGTCGTGCAGCAAAGAATGACAGTGCAAGAGACAGTCACCACGGTCGTGCCACCCAGCATGTCTGTGCTACAAAATAGAATAACGAGCATGGTGAAGCACCATGGAAACCATCACCTTGCTCACCATGGTCGTGCTATCGAACACGGGCATGCTACCCTTACCCCAACACAGTCGTGGTGGCCACCACGGCCGTGCCAGTCTCAGTGCAAAAATGACAATCAACTTGTGATTTGACATTTTAATAGACATGAACCATGGTGAACCACCATGACCACGCTCACCCCTACCCACCACGGTCGTGGTGATACACCAAGGTCGTGCTACTCAAAAAACCTAGCTACTTTTTCCACTGCATTTCCCACTTTGCCCCTACTTGACCTATTGCTTCCCCCACACCTATATATGGGGGGTGGCGGATGTAGGTCGAGGTGAGCTACCTTCCACCACCTCATAGCTCCCCATTTTCTCCCCTTGGCCATTCCACTCCGTTCCCACCTCCATTCCACTCCATTTCACCATTTCCACCACCAAAACACTAGTTTATCCTAGTTTCTACCCATAATCCCCTTCATTCAATGCCCCTATACCTTGGAGGAGGGAGGAGGACGCCCTACAGTAGCTGAAGTGGAGGATTTCTTCATCAACATCAAGCTCCATGGCTTCTTCTATCTCCTTCTCCTTTCTTTTTGTATTTTCCATTTCAACGAGTAGCTAGGCCCCTTTTGGTGGGCTGTTTGGGTTGTAAAATGTTACTTTGATACCATGTTGGGGGGAAATGACATGTAAACTTTGTAATTCCATTTTATAATGATTTTATTTATATCTCATTCTCCATGAATTTCTTATTGGTTTGTGTGTGAAATCACGTAGAAATTTAGGGAAATTGCTTATATATGCGAATTTTGGGATTTGCCCCTAGGTCCAATTCTTGGATCCCTAGGTTGCCTCCCATCTTCCTACATCCTAATCAATCTCCCTCAACTTAAGTGAGAGATCTAAGTAGCTAGATTAGATAATTGTAGTGCAATTAGCAAGTAGCCTTCTTAAGGCTAGAATGTGGGTGAATTGGGGCCAAAAACCCTAATTTCACCTCCCCATTACTACCCTCAGCCCCTAATTTCCCTAGGAATCTCTAATCTAAAAACCTAGACTTGACTAGACTCTAATTGAATTTAACATAATCCCTAACCCAATTGAGCCTCGCAAGGGTAGTAGGGAGTGTTAGGGACTAGTTCCCCTATACACAACCTAGAATATCCATGGCCAGCTAGTAGCTTAGGCTAATTCATTAGACTCTTACCTATTGTTTGGTTTGGATAATCTAAATGGAATCATAATGTTCATAAGTGATAAGTGCATCCCCTAAACATCCCACACCTTCCTTAATTTCTTTAAAACCCTAGTTTTCATCTTGCCTAGCTAGTGTTAGCCTAGTTAGCTCTTTTCTTGCTTAGTTAGCTTCTTGCCCTGTTTTTGTCTTGTTCTTGCTAGTTTATCTCTTTACTTGCTCTTGTTCTTTTCTCTTGCTTGCCTTAGTGTAAATTTCTTTTTCATGCCTAGCTTAGTCTTTTCTTGCATACTTAGTCTTAATCTAGTCTAGGGTTAACTTAGGCTTTGTTCTTACTTTCCGTTCTTTCTTGCTTAACTTAGGTTAACAATCAATGCACCTTTAAACCCTTAACCCTAGTCTCTGCAGTAGGAACCTAGCCAAACTAACTTAGCTCTAGTGCCCCCTTTTGTCCCTGAGGATCGACCCCTATGCTTGCCCTTCACCTTTGCTACAATAGTACCCCGTGCGCTTGCGGGAGACCTATCTAGTATTGTGATCGACTTGGTTAGGGTTAATATAAATTTTGAGAGATCTCGTGTGTTCGAGTCTAGTGGAGTGCATCTAGTCACCCCTTGTTGGCTAGTGTGTACACCTATGGCTTGACACACCAATACTCAACTTATACATATACATATTAAAAAATATACAATCCGAGTTATACTCATTTCACCAATCCAGCTATTATAGCTGACGGGCCAAATTTTGAGATTATAACTGATTAGCCATGTCATATATATTTTATTCCCTTTTTTTAGCAACTTTCACAGAAGAGAGAGATAAAGAGATTAGTTTTACTTTCTGCATATATTAAGACTATAAGAAAAGGAAAAAGGAAACATTTTTGTGCAAGCAACTATTTCACACTTATATTTTTCAAATTCAATTCTTTTCCCTTTGGCCTTTATTTTGTTCTTTTCGCTTTATTATATTTAGATTTTTTTGCTTCATGGTCTTATTGCATTTTGACCCTAAACTAATTTTATTTAAGAAAAACCACATTCTAAGGTTCAAATTATTCTTAAATTTTTGGGATGTTATAGAAACCATTCTTCTCTTATAACTGCACAAATTAACCCACAAATAGACGAGATACAGACCTCAAGGGTTCCTTTTTCTGGAAGATTCCTAAAGGATCTCCTAAGGTACAGTGTCCATGTTGTCATGTAGAATAGGGAAACTAGGGTGCACACTCTAAGGCACCCTACTTTTTGGCTGGGTCAAATGCATAATAATGGCGGAAGCTTTGCAAAGGAGTGCAAAACTCGAAAGGGGGTGCACTTGGTGTTCTCCCCACTTGACCTTGATCTTCATGAATCTTTTGATATATTAGGGTTTCAGAATCCACAAAGTATCAAGAGAGATAAAGTGTGAGTCCTCCTTTGGGAAGCCCCACTTTGATGGTCATATTTTCAGCTCAATTTGATGTATATTTGTCTTGAAATGTGGTCTAGATGAATGGTCCTACACGTAGTCTAGGATGACAGGGAATGTGTGGGATATGTGCTAATGAATTTGGGTGTTTTTAATCAGTTCTTTAGGTGGATTTAAGTGAAACATATGAGTTTGTTAAGATTGGATGTTAAGATCTTGAGGTTCTCCTCGTGGTGATATTCAAGCAAAGTAATTTATAATGGAACATTAATGGAGTGGTTGTTTGTTCTAGTGAGTAGAATTTTTATAGAAGGAGTTGTTGTAATTGTAACCTCTAATCATGATAGAAACTAGGATATTTATTCTATAAGTACATTTGATGATTGTCAATTATCATGATTGTTGAATCGTGATTGACAGTTGGTAATGTATCTCACTAGAAGTCCCTTGGTATAATGGATTTATTGAGCACTACATGGAATATTCTCATCATGTTGTGATGTCCCTTAGGGTGAAAATCATGGACTTGTGATGTTTTATAGCTTTCTTCACTCCAATGAAACCTTTAGTGCCTTTCAGCTAGATTTTAGCAAGTAGGGTTACACCTATAGCTACTAGTACATTTGTTTGGATTATGAGTATGTCTGCATATCATGACTTGATTTGTTATCACTTTAACTGATGTCTATCTTGGTTTATGATGCATTCAAAAACCAATTGATGCGGATAAAAAAATAATAAACATCAAGTTTCATGATTTGGAATCATTTTAGTATCCTATCTTATGTCCATTCAAGAGTCTCATGGTCTATTCGATTTATTTAGTGCTACATAGAATCATCTTGTGGTGTCCTTGCATCCCTTAGGATGTAAGTTATTGAGTTAGTAAATTCCCCTTTCATTCTCCCAATGCAATGCAACCTTTAGTGCCTTACAGCCAAATTCAAGTAGCTAGGGTTAAACCCATAGCTCACAACTAGTTGTTTCTTATTTCAAACATGTCAGGGATATGTTTAATAGATTGACTATCATTTTATTAATAATAATTTGTTAATAGGAGGGAATATAATTTTCAAAGAATGAATAAAAATTTGATTAGAATCAATCAATACCACATATAGTGCCAATAGTTTTCCAATCTCAAGATAAGACTCAAAACGTGTGGTAAACCCAATGATGGTGAGGAGTGAAGTCATGAGATCGAGTGACATGTATTTTTGTTCCAGTAAATGTACATCACTTGAATGAATTATAGATTTTTTCTTGTTTCATAGATAATTAGATTCATGGAAACATCCAAATCAGCACAAATAGAATAAATCACTTACTAGAGTAAGGTTTGGGAGATTCTTACCACAATAAGAGTTAATTAGAGATATTGTAGCAGTAAGTCTTTGAATAATTGGATGTATTGCTTGATTTAGCAAGGCTTGGAATGGATTTCTTATCGAAATAAGTCTTCAATGAGTTGTGCGTCATAATAAGGCTTTATTGAATAGCTTAAATTGCTCGTTTCAATAAGGCTTTCAAATGAGTTACTTTTGAAATAAGGCTCGAGGTTGTATGCTTACTCCTATAGGGCTTTAGTTGAATGGGGATCTGAAATAAAATTAATTTGGATGATTGGGTAATTTTCAATCAGTTTCAAAGTATCGTCAAGATTTAATGTGTCTCATTATAGCTTTTAACGAAGAGTTATTATGAGGGAAAAGTATTATGGAAGGAAATGTCTTCCTCCTTTTTTAGAAGATTATAGTTGGAGGGGTTAGGGATGTATTAATGGGTTGAAACGACTTGTTCCATGTAGAGGTAGGTCTCTTACTTCAATAAGGCCTAAAACATGCTTTGTTAGTAAGACTTGAAATGGTACTTACCTTGGTAAGCCTTGATGTAGTTCTTATTATTGTTGCTTGGATAGGTTCTTACCTTGGTAAAGCTTGGATAAATACCCATCTTAGTAAGAATTGTTGTGGTTATTACCTCAGTAAGTCTTAAAGTGGTTCTTACCTTAGTAAGTACTTTTGAGATGCTTACCTCATTAAGAATTGGAGCAACACTTGCCTCAGTTTGTCTGGACTCATGTTTACCACAATAATGCTAAAAGATGTGCACATCATAGTGAGACTTAGTATTGTGCTCATGGTAGTGAGACTTGATGTTGTTCTAATCGCAGTGACACTTGGAGGCATGTTCACAATAATAATATTTAATCTAAGGATAACTGAAGGAAGCTTGGAGTCATGCATATTGTAGTGATTCTCATCAAGTGAGACTTGATATTGTGATTGCGATGGTGACACTTGGAAGTGTTTTGACGTGGTTAGACTTTATTTTGAAATCATAACAATGAGATTTGGAATTCTTCTCATGTGGCGTGTTTTACCCATGGATAAAAAAATCCGTGAACAACTAATTCATAGGTTGATGCAAAAATAGAACAATATGGAAGATTAGAAATTCAGAGTCACCACCTTAGTTTCATGAGAAAAACATGGAAAACTATAAATGGGCATTTAAATAAGTGGAAAATTCTAGAAAAGAGACTCCACTAGAGGGTGGTAAGACTTGGAAAGCATAGTTAGAAAGACCATGAATAGAAATCCTATAACAATCAGGAAGGTTTTAAGCACCCTACAAAAAGTTTATATTGTGTTTGAATTCTCAAGTTTTGTGGGAAAAAAACTCAATTTGGGTTTATTAAGAAAAAAAGAAATGGAAAATGTATGATTACGGTGTGTGAATCTATGAGAAATTCAAATGATTGTGGGAATTTTCTTCATCATCCTCAAAGTGTTTGGTTTTGATTAAGGGATCCCAATCATCTCATAATATCCCAAAATACTATGAGTTGATTAGGGTAATATGTGGGAAATATATTGGGGTAAGATGTGGTAAATAGACAAAAGCAATGCAAAGGGAAAGTCGGTTAGGTCAAGTGATAATCATATCTTTATATGTGTGTCTAATTTTCTTAATGTTTACAAGTTTACATATTTATTTAAGATGTGTTAGAGAGTAGTTTTTAATTATGAGCAAAAAAATCCTTCTAAGAAGATCAAACAGAACTGTAAATTGGCTAATTAAGCATGGCTAGTTTTTTTGGCATTTATGATAAACATGTAGATGAGTTGTTAGGTCATGAACAAATTGACGAGGTTTAAAGCAATTAAAACCTAACCAAGATGATGTTCAATATTTAATAACAAGATAGAAAGTAAAATAAATAGATTATAAAGGAGGCATGGGTGCCTGCTTATCATTGTTTTAGCCACGTGGCTTGTCAAGATGGTCATTCCAAAAATAGGACATTCTAGAAATCATCATTATAGAGTCGGAACAAGGTAGGATAGTCTCGCTTTGGCTTCAAAATTGTCAAAAGGGGTTATAGTTGGTGGTGGGTGTGGGGGGAGGTATTCATAGTTATTGTTTTGGGTTAGAGGGTTCAACGTTAAAAAAGAATTCTTGTGAGTGAATTACCTTCTAATCCTATTTTATAAAATAAAAAAGCTTACCAAGAGGGGACCAGGTAAATTTCTCTACTCCTTGGAGTTCATCACTATAATAATGACACATTTTGCCATGTGGCATCCTAGAGGAAACATGTGTTTTATGAGGATGTCCCCAGTCAAGAAGCAAAATCTTTCCTTATATAAGTCTTTGACTTTTGGAAGGTTCTAAGTGCATCTTGGATGAGGAATTTGTTTTTTATCATGATATTACGTATTTGAATAATACAATTTCAATTAAAAGAGGAGAGAAAAGGGGGAGAAGAAAACTCGAGGGATGTGTCTTCCCTTTTCCCTTTTCTTGATCTAAAAGATATGGAATTATGTGCAATATCCTCTTGATTAAAAATGATGGTGTTAATTTTTAAAGAAAGATGAAAATGGCAATTGAGTTTCCAATTGGGGCTAGATTTGTATATTTTATTCATGGGTAATTTCATTGGGAAATATATTTAGAAGTCTTATAAATTCTCAATTGCATATCAAATTGTATTTAAGTCCATAGCAAGGATGTTTATATCGAAAAACCCTTAACATGTGGAAAAGGGTAAACTACTGGATTTAAATTGGTGGTAAATGTAGAATATGTGTAATAAATAGACCAAATTACATCATCATCAAAAGACAAAATCTTATCATGGTTTTTAATCAATCATGAAAAATGGGGCATCAAAATTTTCCACTCTAAATAAAAGGTTGAGTAAGAGTGGTAACCACATGCTTGAGAAAGTCTGACCCCCATTTTACAATGGATCAACAAGATGAGACAAGTCAAGCGAAGTTCTGTTGATCATTAATATGAATGTGAAAGAAAAATAAACTACTTTATATGAAAAAATATCACTCCTCTCTAAAATCATGCAATTAGATTTCTGAGTAAAATAGGTTAGTCATAAAGACCTTGTGCATGGACCAAATTAACGCTACATCTAAAACCTCAAAATGGCGAAATATGATAGTTTACTATACAAGATTGGGCTTCTAGAATGAAAAGTGTCTCATCAATATTGAGATCCAAAATAAAAGATGGAAAGTGAGCTGCCGACTCGGTTAATACTTATACGGAAAATGTGGATTCTACTTCAAAGTGGCTTGTATGAAAATGGTTTGCCCACATGGGATGGAGATTGGATGCTAAAATGAGTGGATATTTGGGAAGGGCTTGAATGGTGTTTCCTACATTAGGTCAGGCTGGACTGAAACATAGTCTGTCAATTTGGATAGAGATTAATGAAAAATGCATGTATTGACTTATCTAGGTAGGGATTCTATCCCAAAGTAGATATAGGTATAAGTAGTCATGAGGATTTATTCCAATGAGGTGACCATTTATGATATGTATTAAAATTGAAGACGAGTGTCTATTTAGGATATGGAATTATGCTTTTAGATGGTTTAGTTTAGGGTGGTCTGTCTCCTATTGAATGTACCTAATAGATATAGGGTTTTAGAAAATTGATATGCCTAATCAGGACAAGACTTGGGGTCTAGTTTAGGATCTTAGTCCAACACCCTGGTGAAAATATGGTTATACCTACTTCATATACTAATTTTCACTTCATGTGACATAGGGTCATATATTAATTTGATATTTGAAACTATTGGTGATGCCTACTTAAGATAATTCATTTTATTTCATGTGACTTAGGGTCATAAATGAATGTGATATCTTAAATAATAATATAATAGAGATTGGTCGAAATAAAATGATTTATATTGAGTAGTTTGGAACACAGACTGAGATGGAGGGTCTGGAATTTTTATTGGGCCTCAAGGGTGATTGAGTGGTTTCACCATCCCTTGTAGAGTGAAACATTAATATTTAAATATTAGGATTCAGATCTTTATTTTCATTTCTTGTGAATTTCTTCATATTTTCCTAAATTTTTTACAAATTTGTGATGGTTTTTTGAAGGTTTCTAGAAATTATACTAAAAATATAGGGACATTCTTGTAATTATTCTAAAGTATATTTTTATGAGTGGGGTGAGATGTCTCACATCTTCATTATTTCCCTAGTTTCCAGCTATGATGCAAGAAGAGCTTAATCTTGAGCAAACAACAACGGTAAGGTGGACTTTAGATCATTGAATGAGGTCTTATGTGCCAGGTATCACCCACATAAAATAGCGTTTTGCCTATGTACTCAGTGAAAAATTGGTCGGTTGCTTCACATCAGCAATGAGGTTGTGGAGAAAGTGTTCTTCGGTAGTTTTTTTGGCAATTTTCATGCTTAAGTCATTTTTTGAGAGGGTATATTCTTTTGTTTCTAGCCTTGGCCTATTATTTTGGATTTCCATAGAGATTTTCAGTTGTTTTCTTCCTGATGTTCTTCATGATCTATATGTTGAAGTTGAATGAGTTAAAAATTTTGCTTGTGATTCATTTAATTTTTAGTTTTGTCATTTCTATGAGCATTTGATGTATGATTTCAATGATTCAACTAATGTTGCGGACCTAATGTCATTATGAATATGTGTGGATGATTTCATGTAGCAAAATATGGTGATTGCAACAATTAGGATTAGGTAGAGAATCCCTTTGTTTATCTATAGGATGTCATTTATAAGGGCATGGGATCATAAGAATATCCCGTGTGAGCCCTGATTGACTTTACATCATACTAGTAAACTATTGATTTTTGTTTTCCTTGGATATATCATATGTAGATGTGGATAGGATTCAAGGAGAACTTCTTCCTAGTGAGGATTTTGTGATGAGGTTCAGTCTATTGTGTCTAAACTTCTACCACCAAGGATGTTAAGCATGAAATGAGATATAACTCACAGCTTTTTTGCCCTTTTTATTTCCTTTGATTGTTGATTTTAAATGGGGATTTGATTTCTTCTTTGGTTATCCTTGACACTTCATTGTGCTTTGCCTTTGAATTTCAAACTCGGGGTCCATATGGTTTTATTGACGTCTCTCTAGGAGGAGCCATAGTGTTTGTACATGCTTTTGGTACCGAATCGGCTAGATCATCTAGAGACGACTTCAACGATGTTTGTAATTGTGGGATTGAAGATTGAAACTATGTCACTCCACTGATTAAGTACTTTTATCCATAGATTGGTGCTTTTTACTTTGCCTTTGATGAGTTAGCCATCATCCTGAGTGAGTTCGCTAAGGTTTTAGGGTTGCTTTTAAATGTATTTGAATTAGTAATCTGCCAAATAGGTAGTCTTGTGGATATGTGCATCTTTTTTAGACTTTGCGAGCGAATGTATGCGAGGGAATTATGGCATATAAGTACTAGGTCAAATACACTTCGTTGTGCCAAATCATATTCAGTAAAGGGGAAGTGAAGGCATGCATGAACCTTAGTTTTCACTCAATATGGATATCATGTCTTTGTTTGACTCAGTGGAGGCATGTATCACTACTACAGAAATGGCTTATAATGTCACTTTTAATGGCGTCGGTTGTATAAATATACCAAAACCTAAAACCTAGAGCGTCGGTTAAAAACAACAACTGACATCTATCTGTGAAGGGTGATCGGACACATGTATCACTTTTTATTTCGTGTCGGTTCCTAAATTATAAATCGATGCTAAACATTGGCCGCCAAATCCAATTTTTTGAGCGAAAAAAATTCCTCCAAAATTTAACATACATCGTCAGTTATTAACAAAGAAACTGACAACTAAAGGTTTTTTGCAAAATAGAAATTTGGCCAATTTTTGTCGTCGGTTCTGTTACAGTAACCGGCGTCGATGTGTTTCCACGCGCTTTACCGCGAAAATTTTCGCCACCATATAGCGTCGGGTTTTACACGGAAACTGACGAGTATGGTCTTAATTCGAGAACATTTATTTTTTGTTGGCATATATATATAGTCATCGGTTTTTCTTGTTCTAACCGAGAACTATAAGAGAACAAAAGTGTCAGTTTTGTGTTGGTAATCGATGCCTATAGTTTTAAGCGTCGGTTTTATTTAAGAACCGACACCTACGGTTAACTTAACAGCACCCGCGCGAGCCAGACTCTTCTCCTTTCTCTGTTTCATTCAATCTCTTGCAACTCAGGGTTTGGTCTGGCGATTTTCTACTCACCGCCGACGCCGCTTGCTCCGGCCGCCTGCTCCCACCTCTACCGCTGCTTGCTCCAGTCGTTGCTCCGGCTCCTGTGATCTGATCTCCTGTTCCAGCTCTGGCACCGCCTGCTCTCTGCTCCAGCTTCGGCGGCCTACTCTCCTACTCCAGCTCCGGCGGCGCCTGCTCTCCTGCTCCAGTGCCGCCTGCTCTCCTGCTCCAGCGCCATTCACCGCCGCTGCCCTCTCTTGCTTGCTGCTCCAGCCACCCACCCGCCTGCTCGCCGCCGCTGCCACCCTCTGACTCGCTCGCTGCTCCTGGTACCTTCTTCCTCCTCCTCTCCACCATGCATGGTACATCTTCTTATGAAATCACAGGTTGGCACGGCCATGCTGCATAGCACGGCCGTGGTGGCTGATTTTGTGCTATATTGCTAAATTATATGTGTAATGATTATCTTGATGATTTTGTGCTATATTGCTCAATAGGATACCTAAATTTGTGTGCAATGATTATCTTGATGATGTAAACTTAGGATATTTACTATTTATTATTTACTAACAAGCATGATTAAATGATGTAAACTTAGAATATGAATGATGAAACTAGGATTGTAGGTATAAGAATGACAACACATGTATTTGTTGGCCTAGAAACTCGTCTAAGATTTACTCATTAGGAGTAAATCTTAGATAGTCCCCGGTTTGGGACTGTTCTTTAACACCTAATCTCACTTAGGATGTAATTGTATAATGTGTATTGGGTTTTTGAGAAAATTTCAGCAACATTTCCCCATTTATTCTCCAAGTACATATGTACTTAGAGAACAGCAGGAAATGATGCCGAAATTTTCTTGAAAACCCAATACACATTATACACTTACTAGTGAGATTAGGTGTTCAAGGATGGGATAGGTGGTACACATTTATTATATATAAGAATGACATCACATGTATTTATTGGCCTAGAAACCCGCCTAAGATTTACTAATTAGGAATAAATCTTGGATAGTCCCCAGTTTGGGACTGTTCTTGAACACCTAATCTCACTTAGGATGTAAGTATATAATGTGTATTGGATTTTTGAGAAAATTTTGGTAGCATTTCCCCGTTTGTTCTCTAAGTACATATGTACTTAGAGAACAGTGGGGAAATGCTATTGAAATTTTCTTGAAAACCCAATACACGTTATACACTTACTAGTGAGATTAGGTGTTCAAGGATGGGATAGGTGGTACACATTTATTATATATAAGAATGACATCACATGTATTTGTTAACCCTAGACCCTAATCTTGTTGTAATATATACTTGTTTTCTCTTTGATCATAGAATGGATAGATCAGGGGTGTCCATTCACAATCGGTGCACCGTAGAGTTTATTTCTGGTCTTGACCAGTTTATTAGATTTGTCGAGGAACATAGGAAAGAACCTGGGGATAGGTTCTACTGTCCATGTAGGCATTGCGGTAACAACTTGAAAGTCAGCACTGGTGACGAAATCAAAAGTCATGTCATGTGCAATGGTATTATACTAGGCTATACAGAATGGCACTGGCATGGAGAGATTTCAAACCCGACACCAGTGGATGTCGATAGCAGTGCTTGTGTGGAAGAATAAATTGCCTCTGATGACGTAGATGTGAAAGAACGAGTTCCAAGAGACATCGTTGATGCGATGCTAGATAGTTTTGGGGTAGAGCACACCGATCCACCTCCCGTTTTTAGAAACATTGTCTATGATGTTGAGATATCGGTATACACAGGTTGTACTAAGTTTATGAAGTTTAGCGTTGTGCTGAGATTGTATAAGTTGAAAGCTAACAATAGATGGAGCGACAAAAGCTTCACATCATTGTTGTCTTTATTGAAAGAAATGTATCATGAAGGAAACGAGTTGCCAATCTTAACATACCATGTAAAGAAATTATTGTGCCCAATGGGAATGGATGCCAAAAAGATACACGCATGTCCGAATGATTGTGTATTATTTCAAAAGGACTATGTGGATTTAAAAGATTGTGCAAAATGTGGTGCATCACGGTATAAATTGACGACTTCGGGGGAGTCCAAAACTGGTTCTCCTGCCAAGGTGATGTGGTATCTATCTATAATATCACGATTTCAACGCTTGTTTGCCAATCTGATAGATGCGAAGAATTTGAGGTGGCATGCAGATGTTAAGAAAAATAATGATGGGATCCTACGACATGCGTCTGATTCCCCACAGTGGAAGAAGATTGATCTATTGTACCCTGAATTTGGTGAAGAAGTCAAGAATCTAAGACTTGGGCTTTGTACAGATGGGATGAATCTATACATGACATTGAGCCGTCAACATAGCATTTGGCCAGTCATGCTTGTTATATACAATCTTCCTCCCTGCCTGTGTATAAAAAATAAGTACGTAATGTTGTCTTTGTTGATATCGGGCCCTAAACAACCTGGAAATGATATCGATGTTTATCTTGAACCTCTGATTGATGACATAAAGAAACTCTGGGGTGAAGGTGTGATGACCTATGATGCTTCACGAAGAGAGACATTTCGTTTGCATGCTATGTTGTTTTGCACTATTAATGACTTTCCAGCATATGGGAATTTGTCTGGATATAGTGTCAAAGGAATTAAAGTGTGTCCTATATGTGAAGAAAACACTGATTCAACAAGACTAAAACATGGCGGTAAGACTATATATCTCGGTCATTGAAGGTTTCTTACAAAATTCCATCTGTATCGTAGGAAACCGAAAGCATTCAATGGATTGAATGAGGAGCGGAGTGCACCTAAACCTATACCAGGGGAGGTTGTTTATGAAAGAGTAAAAGACTTTGTCAATGAATTTGGTAAGAGATCACAATGTACTATGGCCACACGGAGTGACAAATCTTTATTCAAGAAGAAGTCAATATTTTGGGATCTTCCTTATTGGAGTTCTTTGACAGTCAGGCATAGTATCGATGTCATGCACGTTGAGAAAAATGTATGTGATATTGTCATTGGTACTTTTTTGAATATACCAGGTAAGACTAAAGATGGGACAAAATCCAGACTGGACCTACGTGAAATGGGAATAAGGTCAGAATTATGTGAAATGGGAAATCGGAGAACATACTTACCTCCCGCTTGTTACACATTGTCTAGAAAGGAGAAAAAAGCTTTTTGTGAATGTTTGGTAAATGTTAAGGTGCCACAGGGTTACTCATCCAACATCCGTAGATTGGTATCAATGAAAGATCTAAAGTTTATAGGTCTTAAACTTCATGATTGTCACACTCTAATGCAACAAATATTGCCTGTGGAAATTCGATCTATATTGCCGAAGCATGTAAGGTTAGCAATCACCAGACTTTGTTTCTTTTTCAACAGTCTGTGCAGCAATGTTATTGACCCTGATACTCTCGATAATTTGCAAAGAGAAGTGGTTGTTACCCTATGTCAGCTTGAGATGTATTTTCCTCCATCATTCTTTGATATCATGGTACATCTTGTTGTCCACTTGACTAGGGAAGTGAAAATGTTGGGACCAGTTTTCTTGCATTGGATGTATCCCTTTGAACGATGCCTGAGCGTTCTTAAAAGTGATGTTCGAAACCCTTATCGGCCTAAAGGGAATATTATTGAGGGTTGTGTGGAAAGAGAGGTTATGGATTTTTGCAATGACTTTCTCAGTGGTAATGACAATACTCCTGTTAATGACAAGAATATTGAGGAGCAATTTGGCAAAGGAATTTTGGGATCACGGGTGAAAGTAATCAGCTGTGAGCAGTTGGAACAAGGTCACTTGTATATTTTACACAACATGGACGAAGTGAGTATTTATATCGAGGAACATACCAATTTCATCAAGAGACAATATCCTCGAGCCAATACAATGTGGCTTGCTAGAGAGCATAACAAGACATTTATTAAGTGGTTTGAAGATAAAGTCTTACATCAACTATCTCAAACACCAGATGATATTACTGAAACTATCAAATGCCCCACCTTTAAACCAAAATTGAATGTTATGTCTTATGAAGGGTATGACATTAATGGATTCACATATTACACAAAGCGCCAAGATGATAAGAGTGTCGTCCAAAACAGTGGGGTCACCCTTCAAGCGTCGACGATGTTTTTTGCAAGTGAAAGGGATAAGAGTCAACGTGAAGCTAAAATGTATATTACGGTGTCATTGAAGACATATAGGAGTTTGACTACATAGATTTCAGAATTTCACTCTACAAATGTAATTGGGTTGATAACACCAAAGGAGTTATAGTGGATGAATTGGGTTTCACTTTAGTGAACTTTGAAAAGATTGGCGAGAAGGGTGAACCATTCATATTGGCATCACAGGAGAAACAAGTATTTTATATCGATGATCCTACAAATGATAAATGGTTAGTTGTTCTTCAAGGTAAAAGACAGTTCATTGAAGATCCTATAGATGAATAAGAGTACTATGATAAGTATGATGACTCCAGTCCATTCTCAGTTGGGTTGCCAACACCAACAAATATTGAAGCTAATGATGACTTGTATGTGCGTGGAGATCACAATGAAGGATTGTTAATTGATAAAAAATCGCAATATTAGAGGCATGTTTATATTTTTTATATGTTTTATTTTTTTGAATGTGAACTTTACAATGTGAATTACTTTACAATGTGAACTTTACAATGTGAATTACTTTACAATGTGAGCTTTACAATGTGAATTACTTTACAATGTAAACTTTACAATGTGAATGTGAACTTTCAGATGGCTGATCATTCTCCTGATGACCATGCTGATGATTACCATGAGGGTGAGGACATCAATGTGCTGCCTCACAATGTAAGTTTTAAAAATATATCATATATTTATATCTACATGTCAATTTATAGTTATATCTTATAAGTGTGTTTATTTTGTCAAATTTTAGGTCGATGATGCACATGTACCCTCTGAAGCACTTGAGGCACTTTATGAGCAGCACCAAAAAGTTGACAAGAGAAAGGGCATCACTATGATGAAGAAGTTAATAGCGCAAAGGGGCAATGGACCCAAACTTGTTGTGGATGTTGATAATGCAGGAAATGCAATTGGAGTGAGTCACAATTCATTTGTTTCATATCTTGGGTATGTTACTCATAGCCATTGTGGTTGTAAGATAGATTCTTGGCATAAAGTTCCTAAGGGGAACAAAGACGTAATATGGAAGGATTTATGTGTGAGTTATTATTAATTTGAAATTGTATTTTGTAGATTACTAATTTTTTGGATACTAGTTAATAGCAATTCTATTTTGCAGAGTATATTTGAATTGGATGAAAAGTTGCATCATAAATGCATGATGCAATGCTGTGGGTGAGTCCTAAGGAACTATAGGACAAATCTCACCCAAGAATATATAAAAGAAGGTGACAAGAGGAAGAAGACACTGAACAGTGGAACTTCCTGGACCAAGAAGAATGGGACGTGTTTGTTGCTTCAAGAAAAACTGATGAATTCAAGGTATTAGGTGTCACTCCCAATTTAATTAATATATGTTGTATTCACCTAATCAAGATTAAAATTTAGTTTTACTAAACAAATCATTAATGTGCATACTAACTAGGCCCTCAGTGAGGTGCAAAGAGAAAGGTGTGCACTGAATGTGCATGACCACACAATGGGTCCAAAGGGGTATCCAGGCATTCGCCAAAGACTACAGGCTGATTCTACTCCTCAGTCTGTTTCTACTCAGGAGTCCTCTACTATAGGTACCACACCTCTACCTCACATGATGTCTGGATAGTTGGGAGGCAAAATAAGAAGGGAGAAATAAGGAAGCCCGCAATTGTTGAGGCGACTGCAAAAATGGTAAAATACAACTCTTAGAGCAATCGTTCCAATATTGATTATTTGTGGTGTTTACTTAATTACAAATTTTTGTTTTAGCAATTAGTGGGAGTTGCACGAGCTGAGGAAACAAGGCAAGTTCATCCCTGAGGGCACAAGGGATGAATTGACAGTTGCTCTGGGTAACCCAGAGCATCCTGGACATGTTAGGGCTGCAGGCACTGGTGTGGGCATCAAAGCGTTCTTTGGGCCATCCCAGCGCAAACATGTCCCAAAAGTGGGAATTTCACAAGAAGAGGTAACCTATTTTTTCTTTATAATGTTACTGTAAAAGATAATTCAATAATAAGAAGCTAGCGTTTCTTTTATCCATGTATAGGTAGATAAGATAGTTGATAGGAAAATTGAAGAAGTAATGAGCAAGTGGCAGGCATCTCTGACTGCCACTCAGCAGACAGTACCTATGGTGTCCCACTCTACTCCTACTGCAGAGGTTGCGAGTAATCCTATAGACCCAACACCTAGCACATCTACTGTAAGTATTTTTATGACATAGTAACTAGCCTTTTCAAGATGATATGTTTTTAAGATGATATGTATATATGTATATAACATTCTTCACACAAAAATTTGTAGGGGTTGAAGCCATGTTGTCTAAAAAGTAAAGAATTTGTCGTTGCAAAGGCGTCAGCTTACTCATCCCTACCAGGGGAAATGTTTCATGGGTCTCCATTACCAGCTGGTTGGGTTCGTGTGAGCCCAGTACTTATATTCCCCAATTGGATGGATTTTCCATTGCCATATGCCCACCCAGATTGTGAAACACTTGGTGAGGCAGAAGGCAAAGTGATATTGTGGCCAAAAGCGGATGTCCTATATACTAAAACTGTATGGTAAATTTACATTATGTTAAATTGTTAGTGTGTGTATATGATGTCAATTGATCTGAAATTATATATATACAGGTTAAAAAGAAGACACCCAGAGCATCTAGGCCTCCACCTCCACCTCCTACATTACCAAGTTGGGTTCCACAGGACCTAGTTGTCCCGTTAGGTCCTAATTGTAGGGGTATGGCAATATGGTTAGGCGAACATGATATAAACTGCCCTATAACTATTTTTATAGATCCGGATATTTTAGGTAAATCATACGAAAGCAAACTATTTATACAAGATATTTTGGAGTTGTTTCGATATGATTAGTTGAATACATCTGTGCTAGAGCTATGGATAAGTTGAGATCTTCTTTATACATCCATATACCTTATGTAGGATCTAGTGATCTGGTTTCTTATTTATTAATGCATACGTAATACATGTTTTGCAGCTACTTAGACAAGATATATGCAGATTTTTCATTCGAACATGTAGGATTTTTTATTCCATCTTTGATTAGTCTAGTGGCTAAAGACCCTCCGTCAGTTCAACAACACTGTTGTGATGCTTTTACAAATTTTGTTCTAAATAACAAGACGGTGATAATAGCTCCATTCAATGTGGAGTAAGTTTACTTTGCTTATAATTTGGACTTAAGAAAATTACATTTTTATCGTGGATTTTAAGTTATTAATTTTTAACTTTTTACCTCTAGTGGTATGCATTGGGAGTTACTAGTTATTGTCCCTGAGACGTTCACTGTCTATTATCTAGATCCTAAGGGGACTAAATTGAATTCAAAATATGGACACACAATGAAAATGGCATTATTCCGGTGAGAAATATTTCATTTTCATATTTGTTAACATATGTTATTACATTACTATTTTATTATGCAATGTACTATGTTACATTAACATGTAGGGGTTTAGATGAGTTTAAAAAGGCTAGAGGACAGGTCCCCAGGAAAAGAACCAACCAATAACTTAGAAGAACGTGGAAGTAAGTTCTCGACTGTAATGTATATATTATTTATGTGAACAGTGCTTAATTAGTTGTATTTTTTAATATTTTGTATGTTTCAATTTATAGTATGCTACACAAGACAACGGATGGGCGTGTGCATACTATGTGATGTGATTTATGCACATGATTATCAAATATGCCGCAGTGGACATCGATACCATTCCTGAGGTATTATATATAGTCTCATTAGATAATATGAAATATATCAATCTTATTTATATATTATTAATTATATATATACATCATTCTCTTTGCAGGCATTTAAAACTGACCACACTACATGAAATGCCTTGCCAGATGTACATGCTCCCTAAACGACAGAAGAATTAAATGATGTAAGAGAAGAATGGGCAACAGCCATACAAGCAGTGGGGTTTTTAAAATATAATTGGGATGTTGATAGCGAATAATGACTAAAGAATGATATTTTGTAAATGAATTTCTGAATATAATATGTGTGAATGTTTCTACATGTCTGAATATTTCTACATGTGTCTGAATGTTTATACATGTGTGAATGTGAAAATAAATGACATTGTTGGTTGCTATATGAATGTTTCTACATGTGTGAATGTGAAAATGAATGGAACTGCAAATTGCTACATGAATGTTTCTACATGTGTGAAAATCAAATGGAACTACAGGTTGCTAAATGTGTAAAAATTAATGTTGTTTATTTTGCAGGTTTTTGTGGCCTGTTGTTGGCTGATATCAATGGATGTCGTAAAATCTACAGTTCATAACTGAACTGCAGGTTTCTCATAATGCGACCAGCCACAACAGGCCTGCAGACTGATAAGAAAAAAAAATGAAATATGCATCGGTTATTTGTTTAAAACTGACGACAAATGATTACAGCATCGGATAAATAATTATAACTGACGCCTAATGCATGTGATGTGGCATCGGTTATCAATAATAAACCGACGCTGATGGTTCTGGTGTCGGTTGTCCTACTAGTAAACAAAGTCGATTTCCCTAATGAGGCCAGACACCACGTCCGTGCTGGCCACCACGGTCGTGGCAGCGGGCCAGACACCACGGTGTGCTGGCCAGCACGACCATGGAAGTGGGTGAGATGGCATCAGTTATCACTAATAAACCGACGTTGATAGTGCCCCAGATGGTGCCCTTTCTATGGCGTCGGTTTCAAAACTAATAACTGACGCCTATACCCCCATGCTGGTGCGTTTTCGGTGGTGCGCGAAGGGTTGTGGCGTCGGTTTGAAAACTGACGCCTAACAGTTGGCCTTTTAGCGGCGCCCACATAGGTGTCGCATTAAAACCGACGCTAAAGGCCTTAAATAACCGACACGAAAGGCCGGTTATGTACTAGTGTATGCCCATTTATTGACATGTTTAGGGATACGCATCATGGGTGACTTCTTCATGAAGGGATGATCCATGATGTCTGCGTCATTGAGGATTTGTAAGGAGTGGGATCCCCTATGGGATCCCACTCCCTACTAGAAATAAAAAGGCAACATTCCTTGAACCAAACACCACATTAAATTTTCACCCAAGGGATGATAACCAATTCATTCAACATGTATGTATCATAACACAATAAGCAGCAGTGAAAGAGTAATTTATCTAACTATTACAAAGCTTGATATCTTTATACAACACTACACCACACATGGGTGAGTCAAAGGATAAAAAAGCATGGATCTAGTCGAGGATCATCTAACCACCTCTTTCAAGTCTCCCAAAAGCTCAGCCACAAAGGTTTTTGTCCAAGTCCACCTTGCCTATACTCTCCTTGGACTAAACCTGGGGACAGAAGCATGCCCCACAAAAAGAATAAAAAAGAGAATACATCAGCAAAAACTGGTATGTGCATACTAAAAAGGAAATTGAGAAATTAATAAAGAATAAGGGACATCAAAATAAAAGGCTTCCCATGAAGGGTAAAGTACTACCCAAAGAGGGCATAAAAGAAAAAAGTCAAAAACATGATAAATAAGAGAGAAAAAGAAGTTCCAAGCATCCATGTTTTTCACCTGTGATAAAACTAGATAATATAAACATGTAGGTAGGAAATAACACATCTACCAAAAATAATGTGGGGTGAGCAGGGTCTTGTATACATCTACTCTAAAATGTGGGGTGGCAGGGTCTTGTATAGATCTTCCTAGGCATGTCTGTCCTAATTATTTCCATGTGTAGGAATTTTCACATCTGCACGCATGTGTGGGAATTTTCACATCCACATAATATATGTTGGTATATGTATGCCCGTAGAGCCATCCCAAGTGATTGCATGGAGTCGAATATTAATTAATCAATTAATGCGATTATTTGGTTAATTAATGAATTCCGAAATATTCTAATTAATCCACGAGCATTTTAATTAACGCAACGTTTCTGTTTACTGATGGGTTTAGGAAACCCTACTTCTCTTCTATCCTATTTAAAGGAGGATAGACGACCGATATCTATATAAGATATAGAGAGACGCTTTTAGGTTATTCTCACGTACAAAACCTAGCCGTCGTCGTCCTTAGGAAAGAAAGGAGAGCAACGCGCCGCTAGCACGCCGCCGCAGAGACACGCTCATTCCCGCCGGCTTGAGAAGCGCGACGTGGAGTTCCGTCCATCCGCGTGGACGAAGTAGAGACGCAGACGCCTTGACGCCTGCGTTCGGAGGACGTCGACGACCACCTGTACGTGCTGCGAGCAACGTACATCACCGCCGCAGAGGAGCATTGCCGGATCAACCTGCGACAGCGAACGGGAGAGAAGATCCGTCCGTGTTTGACAAGCAGTGTTGCACCGTCGTGCAGCGGGACATCGCCGGACTTGCTCCGCGATAAGGTATATCCCGCAAACCTATTTCCGAATACGCTGTTATCGACGAGATCCTGTTACGGGTTGCGTGGATTTTATCGCTTCCGCCGCGCATGTTTTCTCCACAAAACCCAACAGTGGTATCAGAGCAGCGTCGATCTACGGCGTATTTGGATTCGTTTCGATATGATCGAATCGCTGTATACTGTTTTATGTTGCATACGATGCGAATTAAACCTGTTAATGTGCAAATCTAAACCTAATTCCACATACGCCGCAGGCTATTGTTTTTGACGTTTTGGACGGGGTCGACTGTGGAAAATAGTGATTTTCCCGCACAGGGGCGCTGCCCCTGTGTACCCCGCATTGTCTGTGTGGGAGTCAAAATTCATTTAATGGGGAATGTCCCGCATTAAAAGTACTGCAATTTTAATATGTATATACGTATATGTAGATATACCTATGATAGCATACACGTCGCCTTTAAAATCTGTTTTATGTGGTGAGTGCATGCACGGTTATGGCCTAGTATCCCCTTTTGTGAATGTTGTGAATGGATGTGGATGTTGATCTTGTGGATATGGTTGTTTGTGTATGTTATGGATGTATAATCGTTGCATATGGATCCTTTGTATAATGTATTCGGCTTGCATGCCGAGCCTCATCTCTTATTTCAAAGTGTAATTAATTCTTTCTCTTTAATTTTGTAATCATATGATGTAATAAAGATAGGATTAGTTTTAGTCTTTGTTATCTTGATGTAAGGAGGCCACTTGAAGATCCAACTCCAAGGAGTGTCCATGGAGAAGCACCATGAAGATCTAATTCCAAGAAGCAACCTGAAGATCCCACTCCAAGGAGCGTCCATGGAGAAGCAACAAGAAGATCCCATTCCAAGAAGCAACTTGACATTCCAACCTCACGAAGCATCCATGAAGTTGTTCATTGTAATGTTGATCATTATAGGCTTATAGGTTGTTTTCACAGGTGTTGCATGAGATGCATAAGACCATAGGTGGACCGTAATCCTTTGTTGCTCCAAAGGATTACAATAGTATGGCCATAACCGATGTATTTGTGATTGCATGTCTATCGTTTGTGGTTGTGGATATAGTAGTATATGATACGTACTATAAGTATGTGGTGTTTGGATATATATATATATATATATATATATATATATATATATATATATATATATATATATATATATTAATAAAATCCCTCAATTAATAATATTAAGTTTTAGTTGCCTTCCATAAAGAAACACACATGAAAAGCTTGATCGACTATGTGTGGGCACGCCTCCGCGTGGTACACTGTCTATCTCGTGGAAGTGTGATGGTGGGTGTGTGGGTCTGCCTCCGCAGGGTGCACACTCATCGTGTTGGCTTATGGGTTGGACTTAATTAGGGAACCTTGATAGGATCAAGTACCTAGAGGCACACAGATGCATCATGGCAAGGAGTTGTGTATGATCATCTATCCAAGAGTTGCATATGATGCAATTGGCAAAAGTTGCCTACCTTAGTATTTGGTCTTTGACGCCGGCGTTGGCTGGGCATTGATCCAATTATTTTGGGTCTTGGCTCACTAGAAGGTTGTGCGTTGCAATATTCCGAGTTGATAGTGAGGGCTATCAATTTGAATAAAATAGTGGGAGCGTAATTAATTAAAGGCCTAATTAATCTCGTTTATCAAATCTTTACAAGTCAAAATGTTTTGGACTAAATGCAAATTTTTTCTTTTGTAGCAATCAAATGGCAAACAACACTCACACGTTCTCATTGCGATCGGTCCTTGAGAAGGACAAACTTACCGGAACCAACTTTCAAAACTGGTTTAGGACATTGAGAATTGTTCTCACACATGAGCGTAAGCTCTATGTCCTTGAAACACCAGAGCCAGAGGAGCCCGCCGGAAATGCGCCCAAGGCTGAAAAGGATGCTTACAAGAAGCACCTTGATGATGCTGTGGATGTCAAGTGCCTAATGTTGTGCTCAATGAACTATGAGTTGCAAGAGCAACATGAGAACATGAATGTCATGGAGATGGTAACACATCTCAAGAACATGTATCAACATCAAGCAAGACAGGAGAGATATGATGTCTCAAAGGCGTTGTTCAAAAGCAAGATGAAAGAGGGAGACTCAGTTGGCACCCATATACTCACCTTGATTGGGTACGTGGAAAGCCTATCCAAGCTGGGATTTCCCCTAGGTCAAGAGTTGGCCATTGATGTGATTCTACAATCGTTGCCTGAATCATATAATCATTTTGTCATGAACTACAACATGAACAATTTTGACAAGCCGTTGTCAGAATTGTTGGGCATGTTGAGGACAGCCGAAGCACAGATGAAGAAAGACAAGCCCAAGTCTGTGATGATGATCAGCAAGACAAAGGGAAAGTCAAAAGGCAAAGGCAAGGCTAAGAAAAGTTCTAAAGCCGGGAAGAAGCCAAAGTCATCCGCACTCAAAGCTAAAGGTGGGATCTCCAAAGAAGGCAGTTGTCACCATTGTCACCAGCCTGGACATTGGAAAAGAAATTGTCCTCTCTACCTGGAGGAACTAAGGAAGAAGAAGCAGGGGATAGAGATCTCCACTTCAGGTATATACGTTATTGAGATAAACTTAAATACTTCTTCATCATGGGTACTGGATACCGGATGTGGATCTCACATATGTTCTAATATGCAGGATCTGATAAGAAGTAAGCCTTTACGAAAGGGCCAAGTCGAGCTGCGGGTCGCTAATGGAGCAAGAGTTGCTGCCACCGCAGTTGGAGTTATTAGTTTATCTTTGCCTACGGGCCTTGTAATAGAATTAGAGAATTGCTATTATGTACCTGCCATTAATAGAAATATTATTTCTATATCTTGTATGGACAAGAGTGGATTTGAATTTCACATTAAGAATGGAATTATTTCTATTTCTAAAGATGAGATCTTTTATGGCAATGCCCCTATGTCTTATGGCATCTACTTGTTAGAACTTGAGACTAGCATATATAACGTAAATACTAAAAGGTTAAAACTTGACAACTCAAACAAAACATTCTTATGGCATTGTCGTCTTGGGCATATAAACGAGAAGCGCATATCTAGACTCCATAAGGATGGTTATCTAGACTCTTTTGATTTTGAATCATTAGAGACATGTGAGGCATGTTTATTAGGGAAGATGACCAAAACTCCTTTCACTGGACACAGTGAGAGAGCCAGTGATCTGCTAGGGCTCATACATACTGATGTATGTGGACCTTTTAGATCAAATGCTAGAGGAGGCTATCAATACTTCATTACCTTCACTGATGACCTCAGTAGGTATGGCTATGTATATCTTATGAAACACAAGTCAGAAACTCTTGAAATGTTCAAGACTTTCATGAATGAAGTAGAGAAGCAACTTGGTAAGAGTATTAAAGCACTCCGTTCAGATCGAGGTGGCGAATACTTAAGCCAAGAGTTTGAGGACCTTCTGAGAGACCGTGGTATTGTATCACAATGGACTCCACCTGGTACACCACAACATAATGGTGTGTCAGAAAGAAGGAATCGTACATTATTAGACATGGTACGATCAATGATGAGTTCAGCCAAACTTCCAATATCGTTCTGGGGATATGCTCTTGAAACTGCAGCGTTTACACTTAACCGTGTACCTTCCAAATCGGTTCAAAAGACACCATATGAGATATGGAATGGGAATCGTCCCAATTTGTCTATGTTAAAGATTTGGGGATGTGAAGCTTATGTTAGGAAACAATTTCCTGAAAATCTTGGACCCAAATCGGAAAAATGCTATTTTGTTGGATACCCCAAGGAAACTCGGGGATACTACTTCTACACACCAACTGACAACAAAGTGTTTGTTGCTAGGACTGCTATATTTCTTGAAAAGGAATTTATTTCCAAAGGAATTAGTGGGAGGAATGTAGAGTTCGAAGAAGTTCGAGACCAACAAGAAAGCAGAGAACCTGAGGAGGTACATAAGGAACATGAGGACTCACAAGTTGTTGTGGAATTTCAAGTTCCAAATGTAACACAGGAACCTCGTAGATCTAGTAGGACATGACTTGAGCCTGAGAGATTTGGATTTCTCGTGACTCAAGACAGTGACGAATTGGGCATAGCAGATGAGCCAACTTCCTATCTAGAAGCTACTAAGGGACCAGAATCTGAGAAATGGCTCGAAGCCATGAGATCTGAGATGGAATCCATGTACACCAACAAGGTATGGACCTTGGTGGATCCACCCGAAGGGGTAAGACCCATAGGGTGCAAGTGGGTCTTCAAGAAGAAGACTGACATGGATGGAAATGTTCAAACCTATAAAGGTAGATTGGTTGCGAAAGGATTCCGTCAAATTCAAGGTGTTGATTATGACGAGACCTTCTCACCAGTTGCCATGGTTAAATCCATCAGGATCATGCTTGCCATTGCAGCTTATCATGACTATGAGATTTGGCAGATGGATGTTAAAACAGCATTCCTTAATGGGAATTTACTCGAGGATGTGTACATGACACAACCTGAGGGTTTTATCGATCCAAAGGAAGCCAATAAAGTCTGTAAGCTACAAAGGTCAATCTATGGATTGAAGCAAGCATCTCGGAGCTGGAATCTACGTTTTGATGAAGTAGTCAAAAAGTTTGGCTTTAGTCAAAATGAAGATGAACCTTGTGTTTACAAAAGGGTTAGTGGGAGCACAGTCGTATTTCTCATATTGTATGTGGATGACATACTATTGATGGGAAATGACATCCCTACTCTTCAGACAGTAAAAGGTTGGCTAGGGAAGACTTTCTCTATGAAGGATTTAGGTGAAGCATCCTATATACTAGGGATCAAGATCTATAGAGATAGATCTAGAAGGCTTCTAGGCCTAAGCCAGAGCACATACATTGACAAGGTGCTAAAGAGGTTTAGCATGGAGGGTTCTAAGAGAGGTAACTTGCCCATGTCCCATGGGGTTACAATCTCTAAATCCCAATGTCCTAGTTCATGTGATGAACGGGCACGCATGAGTAAGATTCCATATGCATCAGCAATTGGATCTACCATGTACGCGATGTTATGTACTCGTCCTGATGTATCGTATGCTTTGAGCATGACGAGCCGGTATCAGTCAGATCCAGGTGAATGTCACTGGACAGCCGTAAAGAACATCCTAAAGTACTTGAGAAGGACTAAGGATCAATTCTTGGTATACGGTGGTGAGGAAGAGCTCGTAGTAAAGGGTTACACCGATGCTAGCTTCCAAACTGACAAAGATGACTACAGATCGCAATCTGGATTTGTGTTTTGCCTGAACAACAGAGCTGTGAGCTGGAAGAGTTCCAAGCAAGAGACGGTTGCGGATTCTACAACAGAGGCCGAATATATTGCCGCATCTAATGCTGCAAAGGAAGCTGTGTGGATCAAGAAGTTCATTTCTGAACTTGGAGTGGTTCCAAGCGCTGGTGATGCAATTGAGTTGTTTTGCGACAACAATGGAGCAATTGCACAAGCTAAAGAACCAAGATCGCACCAACGTTCCAAACATATTCTACGGCGGTTCCATCTCATACGAGAGATCGTACAACGAGGAGATGTGAAGATTTGCAGAGTACCTACAGAAAGCAATGTGGCTGACCCGCTCACAAAAGCACTTTCACAGCAGAAACATGACGGGCATGTTCGATCACTTGGATTGAGATTCATGGGTGATTGGGTATAAGTGCAAGTGAGAATCTGTTGGTTTGTATGCCCATAGAGACTATCATTCGATGATTGTAATGGGATACTATGTAAATGATTTGTAATACTACATTGATCATATCAATAAAGGCAAGTTTCCAATCTATATGTTTGTGTTTTATATTGTGAGATGACCATAAAACTTATAGATGTCTATAGAATAATGTACTTAATGACATATGTCTTCGGGTTGATGACCTGAACAGTGAGATCATATGTATGCTAAGAGTATGTATTCTTGTTTTGTCCCTAATCGGTTGTTATTGTGGAAATATCCATAGACATCAATAAAACATAAGATTAGAATGTATGTTGGTTGATGGAAGAATCTCATTATCCATGATATGGAGATATCAAACCAAATACATAGATACTTGTTAGAGAACAGTGTATCGGATAGACCCACCTTGAGAGTGACACATGGATACCATGATTGGTAGTTAGAGTCACATCTCATAATGATGGTGGTGATTGTGGTTCTTAGACCTGAAGTCACTACACTTATCACATGACGTTTGGTGTACTTTGACAGCATCCATCGTGGTCCTGAATAAGGATTGCTATAAAGATGGTGCTTGGGTGCACTGTGACACATGGGGATGACTGTGAGTGATGTAGATGGAATTTGTCCTTCCTACGGGAGTTTGATATTCCGGCCACTTGATAAGCGAGACTGAGAAATGCATGGCCATGCTGATGTGAGTCAATATGTGATATTGAGCTTACATATATCTCAGACAGTCTGCTCTAGTTCAAGGAACATGGATTGAACATTGAAGAGGATAACAATTCCATGACTTGAGTTCAATCTGGATATCAGCGACAAAGGAACTGTACAATCACTGTAACACCAGTCATGTATGATAGGTTAAGTTGTTCTCCAACTTCTCCAATTACTTGGGTAGCAATGAAGTCTTGCTAGATACCAATCATTGCTTGTGAAATCATAATATGATTATGGATATCACTGCAAACGTAATTTGGAGCCTACCGGGTCACACGCACAAGATGTGTTGGAATAGGAGTATAATTGTGGATTTGATTGAAATTGCTTCGAATCACATTGATTACTAAAATGTTTTTGTAATCGATTAGAATAATATTGGAGTGACTGGCTCTAAGTGCAAGTGGGAGTCTGTTGGTATATGTATGCCCGTAGAGCCATCCCAAGTGATTGCATGGAGTCGGATATTAATTAATCAATTAATGCGATTATTTGGTTAATTAATGAATTCCGAAATATTCTAATTAATCCACGAGCGTTTTAATTAACGCAACGTTTCTGTTTACCGATGGGTTTAGGAAACCCTACTTCTCTTCTATCCTATTTAAAGGAGGATAGACGACCGATATCTATATAAGATATAGAGAGACGCTTTTAGGTTATTCTCACGTACAAAACCTAGCCGTCGTCGTCCTTAGGAAAGAAAGGAGAGCAACGCGCCGCTAGCACGCCGCCGCAGAGACACGCTCCTTCCCGCCGGCTTGAGAAGCGCGACGTGGAGTTCCGTCCATCCGCGTGGACGAAGTAGAGACGCAGACGCCTTGACGCCTGCGTTCGGAGGACGTCGACGACCACCTGTACGTGCTGCGAGCAACGTACATCACCGCCGCAGAGGAGCATTGCCGGATCAACCTGCGACAGCGAACGGGAGAGAAGATCCGTCCGTGTTTGACAAGCAGTGTTGCACCGTCGTGCAGCGGGACATCGCCGGACTTGCTCCGCGATAAGGTATATCCCGCAAACCTATTTCCGAATACGCTGTTATCGACGAGATCCTGTTACGGGTTGCGTGGATTTTATCGCTTCCGCCGCGCATGTTTTCTCCACAAAACCCAACAATATAATCATGTAAAATTATACTAGCAGTCACCACATGATGTAAACAAAAGAATAAGCAAGCATAAACAAAAAAGGAGGATGAGAACATCCATCAAGGATAAAGTCGGATCAGAGGATCTGTGCCATCACATAATGTGCCATATATATACATCCACTACCATGGTGGAAAAGAAGCACATATCACAAAAGAGTATTCTACCATAAGCAAAGCATAAGAAAGAGACTAAGATAATGTCAAATTTGATCATATGATCACTAATAATATATGATACTTCACATGAAGCATAATTTTCAAAAGAACAAGATATTGTGTAGACTAATATCCATAAGACCAAGAGAAAGAAGAAAATAGGTTATTTCTCAATATATAAGAATAGGAGATTGATCGGCCTAAATCGCGCGTCCAAAAAAATGGAGGTGGATTTGAAGTTAGTCGGACTTTTACATTTATAACATGAATCCTTCTAGGCCCCCGCAACTTTGCTTACGAGATCGAAGTAGATATACGGGGTCGAACACATGGACAAGGGTAGCAGTGTTGAGAACTCAGAATCGACACGCTACACTCCGGCGGGTATAAGAGTGTAATAAAATTTCCAAAAGGTAACAACAAGAAAGGATCCATAGAACAAAGAAATATATCTCCAACTGGAGCTACTAGAAAGATTTAAGGTTTTAGTCATTTAGAAGTTTTTAGGGGTTTGCATGCAATAGAAATAGAAATATAATACTAGAGCTTAAGCAAGGTGCAAAGGACAAAACTTTGGTAAAACAAGCGGCAGCAGGGACATCATGTACCCCTCCTCTCAGAGCGGGTACCTCTAACCAAGCATCAACACCCCTCTCGAGGTTAGTGGACTTAAATTAGAGTGAAACGTTGCTGAAGCAACTCCTATTCCGGGCACTCTCCTACTCCAGAATCGGACCAAAGACTAGGGCCACAACACATCTCTCAAAGTTGTTGCGACGGGAAAACATGATTCGGTAGCTAAGCGAAACGTGATCCAAACATGCAAGCTAGAGTTCATATATTAAACATAGCAGTCATCCAACAATTACACCAAGCATAGAGCAGCAGGTAATTAATCTTTTCCATTTCCATAAACATTAAAGGTCTTAATTACATTGCATAAGTAAAGAATTAAATAACAGAAATAAAGGTAGATGTCGCCTTCTTGATGTAGAAGGACGAAAGACTACTACGGACCCTCCGGCCCGATACAGGGCAGGAGCCTAGCTCGATACAACCGTGTCGGGTGGCACACCCTCTCAAGCGACACACCGTGACGGGCCGATTGTATCGTTCAAGGACCCTGGTCGATACGCTCATGTCGGGCGGTGCACCCTCTCGGGCGGCACGCCGTGACGGGCGAAGCGTATCGGGTTCGATATCGTGTCGGGCTTGGAGCGACGCATCTAATGTCGGGCACTTATGTCGCTCATCCACGTTGGCCGATATCGGCCTGCAATGTCGCCCGGGACGGTCCTAAGTGAACCATCCCCTCCCTCTCGGGATGGGGAAGAGCTCACCTAGAGTTTCTCGGCACGAGCACTGAGGCGTGATACTCTTGCTCTCGTAGCTTTCCTCTGAAGATTTGCTCAGGGTTCCGACCTGTCTTTTCGGCTTCCTGTAGCTGCTATTTATAGGCAGCGGTTGGGGAAGTTATGGGGCTCGAAGCACCATGTGTCCTCCTTATTCGCGGGGTCGGTGGACGGTCGATACACATATCACCCGGGACGAGGACGTCGGCTATCAGTCACGTGACGGGCGGCACCTGCCGGTGGGTGTCATGTGTCGCCCGACAAGCTTTGGTTGTCGTGGCGAGCCTGGCTCCCTGTCGGGTAAAAGATGTGTCGCCTGCTAGTTTCTTCTTGCGTGGCATCCCCATATCGCTCGTCGGAGTGTCGCGCTACCCTTATCGGGAAGTGGTCGTATCGGGCGTCTGGAAGGCCGATGCAGGTGGATTTTTCTTGTGGGCCGGGGCGGCCTTATTGATGATAAAATGCACCAAAATGAGGAAAAACTCTGCAAAAGATGGAAATATTGGATTAAGAGCGTCGTTTGGCCAATTATTGCAAAAGTGCTTATAAAAGAGAGGGAAATAGTTAAAAAGGGCACTTTTGATAACAGAATAAAGGTCAAAAATCACAAAAATTGGTGTTATCAACTCCCCCAAACTTAGCGTTTTGATTATCCTAAATCAATATTTAAACTTTATTTTGTGATGTTTCTTCTTGCTCGGTGTAGTTTTCAGTTCAAGAGGTAAAACAAGAATCGTGATGCCTTTAGAGATAATGTTGTCTTTTTACGAACAAAAGACCATGTGTTTCCTTGCTTTATTATTTCAGTAAAAATTTTCTCTACAGCTTCAGCGAGACTTTGTTGTATGATTCTGAAGTTAGCTTTCACACCAAACAGCTTTAAAGTTGTGTGTAGGGTAGGCTAAGGCTTTTTGGGGTTTTTCTTATTTCCCATCAGTCCATCCAGGTAAGGGTCTGTTAGCGGGCAAGTGGTCCCTACAGTCCAAGCCAGTTGGCTTTAGAGCAGTGATTTCACATCCTACGTACCATTGCCCCAGATCTACCATGCCTAAAGATGGGTACTTTTGGAAAACAAGTGTGTATATATTTTTTTTCTTTTATTTTATTGGGCACAACTCTCATGCTTTTATTCACACTCATAAGACTTCTTTCTCTTTATTGTGATTTTCGTTGGGTAAGGGAAAACAAAAGAGATTTGTACTGTTTGGGCAACTTTTTCCTTCTCCATACTCGTCTCTTAGCTATTTGCGAGATTATTATTTTTTCCGAAATTTTTGGCACAAAAAAACGTAATCTTTTGTTGTTTGAGGCAGCATTATCAAAAAGATATAACAGAACTTGTATCTTGTTAAGCACATAGAAAACAAACTTTGCAAGAAGTCACATCGGGTTTTTACTATACAACAACTTTGTACATATGTATGGAGATGATATAAAAAAAATTCAAAACTTTGGTGTGAACATATATATGTACACAAAGAACAAAAGAATAAAGAATTTGAGACAAAAGAAAGAAGAAATTGAGTCAGAAAATTTAGAAAACTTTCAAAATTTTGTACCTCCCTCACTGGTACATGGTACCCCCCCAAACTTACTCCACACTCTGTCCTAGAGTTTTGAAGTAGATAAGGTGAGGTAATGTTATTCCAGTGAGGTCGCGCCTGCATCAGATAGAAGCTCCCACACATATTCTCCTCTTTTGCTGTGATAAACGATGTGGTGGAGCTGGTCAGGCGTTTCTTCATTTGCTATCCATTCCAGAATGTAGATGTCGCAGTCGTTGGATAGGGGAATCTGTTGCGGACTGCGGTGGCAGAATTGGAGTTTGTGTCATTTTCCTGCTTGTGTGTCCAAGAATGGTTGGACCATCTTTGACACCTTGTCGTAGTATTTTCGGACCAAACGTTCGACGGATGACAATGGTTCTGATGTACACGACACTGGATGGTTTTTGTTGCTGTCCGAGCCGTTGTAGAAGATTCATGCTCGTTGCCGAGTGTACATTTTTAGGAGCGTCCAGTGGCTGTAATGTAGGACGGGGAGGAAGATCATGCTTCGAACCTCGCTTTCCAACTCCTCCAAGAATGCTTGCTTCGCTCTTGTTTCATCGGTTAGGCAAATGTCGTTGAACATCATAGGGTGAGCTATGTATGCATGTTCGAGCCTTGGCTGTATAATTTGGATGTAAGATGTCATCATGGATACAGCCAAGCATCCTCCTTCTTTTACCATGTCCCTTAAATCGTCGGTTGGGACTACGACATTTCCAGCCTGATAGGCGACATCCGATGGGGTGGAATCTGCTAGTTTCAGATGTATTTCGTTGACCTGCTCCTGCGTGAGAGTTGCGCATGAAAAGCGGTCGAAATTTCTGATCAGCCCTTCCGTAGCCTCAGGCGAAGCAGTATCTTCCATCCCATGCACCTTCCTCAAAATTTCCAACTACTTGCTTGCCCCATATGTGTCGGTTGCCAGCTCTGCTTATTTCTCAGAGGGGTTGTTGGATTGTGTAGAGTCTTCTTCTAGGTCACTGTCCAGCAACTGCTCTGGGACCCCTGCATCTCGGAAATAGCACTTGTCTTTAATTAGCAGCATGGTGTATGTGCCCCTTCGATGATAGAAATTCGTGCCCATAAGGGCCCAAAGTTTCCAATGGTATTCAGCACCTCAATGGCACTCAAGACAGTGAAGGCGCTATTTCCGCTTCCCCCTTCTGCCTGGACGGCGAGGTCTTTGAGAGTAAAGAAATTCCAAACACCTTTGTGACGTTGGCTTCCTTGCTTGATAGCTCGTAGGAGACGCAACAGAAGGATCCTCAATCTTTTGTCCTCTGGGCGGCAGAAAATATTCCCGGAGTGTGGCACCTCGTCATTGCTGCAGCAAAGCAGCTGGACATTGTGGTTTCTGAGGTCCACCACGCAGAGAAACCACACGTTGCGGTGCTTATATGGGGCCAACATGAAAGTAGATCTATGCTTTTCGATGTATTGCAGCATGTCGGCCACCGCACTGGAGTCTGCATCTCCTTTCATCAGTATTCTCGCCAAGGTCGGGGTGGCACAGTATATTCTCTTCCGACCTATCCTACTGTCAATATTTTCTATTATCGCATTTTAAAGGACCCTAAACAGTCTTTTGCCAACCATGTCCGGCATGCAGAACATACTTCGGAGAATTCCCCGTCGTACGGAGAATTCCCCGTCGTACGGAGAAGTAGTCGTCGCTCCAGATGACGTCTTCTTCATCTGCCTGCGATCTTAAGACCTTGTTCAGCAACTTCTGGTCTCTGATCGTCAGGGATCCGATGGCCCTTGTGTCGAAGTCGGCCATTTCAAAAGAAGGTATCTCGGATGGCTCACGGAATCTATCTGCCATCGAGCATCTTCCTCGGGGGAGGTGTCTTTTATTGACTGCGTAGACGTCCCCCTTCTCTCCCTCGCTTTCATCAGAAGAGTCTCCCCCGATGTTGATATCTCCGTTATCATCTTTGACTTCATCTAGGGGGACGGAGGGGTTTTCTTCTTCCAAGCCTAGGGAGCTCTCTTGTCCCACTGGAGCTCCTTCGGCTGACCTTTGTTGCGTCCCCTCCTCGGGCGTTGAGCATCGCCCACTGGAGGAGGAGGAGGACGCCATTCCTGACGGGGAAGCTGACAAAGAAGAAGGAGAGCCACGGCTAGGGGGTGACGGGGACCTTCTCGGCTGCCTTCGGCGTGGATGTTCGTCACTCCTGTCCAGCCTCTCCTCGATCTTGTCGAGGCATTGGAGAACTTGCTGAAGCGTCGCATTCAAAGCCTCTAGTCTGCCGAGAAGGCAAGCTAGAGTCAGCAACTCTCGTTCTTGGCTATTCAGCCTGTCTTGGAAAGATGCAAGCTTGCGGGTTAGGGAAATACAAGTAGCTGAGTTGTTATCACTTACCTCCCGCAAGTAGTCGAACTCATGACCGAGCATCTTTCCGAGTGATGGAGGAGTTCTGGTGGGTCTCCCTTCTGTCCTCGCGCCATCTTGCTCGTGTGATGGTCTACCAGGCGAGGTAGAGTCTATCTGAATCATTCGCGATGAAGATGCTGCCAGGCGAGGCGACGACGCACTTTCAGATGCCACCGTATTGCCTTATCGTTGGGGTGGAGATGGCCGCGATGTGGGCGGACGCTGCTCCACCTCTGCACTGTCGGCGATCTCTTCAACCACTACAAGAGGAGACGCCGGTGGCGGTGTCGGCGTCAGTTGTGCTCCTTCGAGTTCCATTCTTAGGATCTCGTCGAACACCCCGTTGCTGACGTCCTGCTGAAGTGCTTCTTCTGCCTCTTCAGGCCTTAAAGGGATGACGGGGGCTGCGGCCGTCTCTTCTACGACAGCTTCCATAGTTTTTGTCTCGGTGACCTCAACAATCACCGGGTCTTGTTCAACCACCACAGTCGTTGTTGTGGTAGTGGCTGGTATAGTAGGAGCAACGATAGCTCTATTAACAGCTGTCGTCGGTAGCTCTGGAATTGCCCTTTCCTGGGCTCTGGTGGCGGTGGTGTAGGCTGCGTCTTTCACTACAGCTTCAATCTCTGCGGTAGTGAAGACCAGTTTTTCTGTGTCGTAAGTAACGCAGCGAGGTAGCGGGAGGAGTATGTTTGTCCTTGAAAATTTGTAGTAGTAGTCCCTCCCCTCCTTCTTTATGATGTTGGTTCTCATCAGGTACTTGATGTCGATCAGCTTATCGCCTTGCGTCCTTGAAAGGTTGTGTGACTCTTTTGGGTACCTGAGCCCTGCCGCAATTAAGTTGATGATGCCTCCCATACAATATTCCTTGATGGCATCCTTTATCTGGTGCAGCCTGTTTAGCAAGAATCATCTGAGGTTTATCACTCGTCCCTCCATCATGTGCCACATGACATAGAGTTCTTCCGTGTAGATGTTGCTGGACTCGTTCTTGCTGAACAGCAAGCACGCCACCAATTTGTGCACTATCCTCCAAAAGCAGGAGTGCACTGCCACCACTTTTCTCCCCAGTTTAAAAGATGATTCCCCTGTCAGCTTCTTCCAGAGCGCCACGGGATTGAACCCGTCTCCTTTTGTGATTCTCTCACCGTTGTCCATTAGATTCTTCTCCTCCTCACTGGAAGAGAAGATCTTATTCAGCAACTTCTCGGAGATGGCGTGCTCCGAGTTGTACAGTCAGGCCAAGAGTCTATCTGCTCTGCCGAATTCTTCTCTTTCTGCAGCAGAATTCTTTACCCGGTGGAGAGAAGACATGAATTCCCTTGTCAGTCTGGTATAAGAGGAAGATCGGCTGAAGCAGATCTTCCTCAGCCCCGTCATAGCGAGGATGCCCTTGAGCCTCCCAACGATGCCCAGCTCAGCGAATGAGGCTTGATGGCGGAACCTACTCAGTTTGTAGACCTTGGTTGTTAGTTCAGTATATCGGCGAGCGTGCTTGTCGTCCCTTGGCTCGAAACTTCCCGGCAAGTATTCTGGGAGTTCTGATGCTGCTTTTGGTGTTGGTGATGGAGTTGGAGTCGCCACTTCTCCAACCCTAGCCCTCTTTTCTGCTGTTAATGCCCCGGATGCTCCTGGATTCGGGCGTTTAGGCCTGGCAATATGTCCTTCAGCTGCAGTCTCGGGGTAGATCCTCCTACCTTGCGCGTCAACAGGGACAACAATTTTCTTGATGTGGGCCATTTATGTTAAGCAATAAGCAAATACCTCGATCAATCAAATGTGTCGATGTTTTAAAGAAGTTAAAATGAATGTGCGATAAGGTATTTCTCTATACAAAGATTGTCCCACACCCCGTATCGGGCGATACAAGGGTTTCAGAGGTCAAGTCTTGTGCCCGATATGAGAGATGGGTATCGCTCGTCATGTCAGAAGATCAAACATGCGATAAGAACAAGGCAATATGGCGATAAACACATGTCAGGTATGTCGTTCGACACGAGTGTGTCGGGCGATACGGTGGCGGTAAGATAAGATACTCGATATGGTTTTCTTGAAAGGAAAGCAACGTGTCGCCCGATAACAAAACAGGCGAGGTGGTGCAAAGATGGGCGACACGGCTATCGCCCGACATGGTGTATCAGGTAATTGTGAATAAAAGGTACGTTGCAAGACATCCGTGTCGGGCAATACAAGGTTGCTCAGCTCAGGAACCGCAAGATCGATAAGTTACTCGTTTAAAGGAAAAATCATGTCGGGCGGCACGGTCTGCCGGGCGATAAGGTCTGTCGGGCTATACCTTGCTGTGTTCTTAACTTCCACACGATATGAGAGCAAGGGAGCCCTGCACGACATGAGAGCAAAAGCACAAGGTCTTAGAACGATACGGGAGAGTGAAAACAGCAAGGCAAGTAGCCCGACACGGTAAAATCTCGGCTCCTTATATAGCAATCTCAACCGGGGGTGAAACTGGTAATTACGGGGTGCGCGTCGGCCATTGGGGTAACTCGTTCCTAAGTTAGGCAGTCCATCCGTCGGCACAAGAGTAATTACTCCAATTGCTCGATACGAGTGAACGCCGCCCAGGATAACCGTCACAACCTTTGCGATCCCCGAAATTCCACTGCCCGGTATGGGTGCGCTTATAGCGCCGGTTGGGTTGCTGCCCAATACAACTTGAAAACAGAGCGGTTAAAGGCGGATGATGAGTAAAACATCATTGGCCTAAGACTAAGATCCCGACCTCATATGGTATTACCCATCCCGGTCAATAAAACTAAGGCGGTGGCCCATAAAACAGAAGAGTCAGCGCATGTGGCGCATGCACTGACTCGGGCCTTATTACAGTCCATAATGTCCATAATGTTTATAATGTTCGTCTTGCTTGAAAGTAAATGCATCCTATACTAGGAATTAAAAGATAGCTCGAGATGCCCCCCGAGAAGTGCTGTGATTTCCGTCTTCAGTTGGACGTCTTTAGCTTCTTCTTCCTGCAATCTTCATTCTCTGCCTCTGCGGTCATTGTCCTGTTCTCTTCGCTGGTTCAGTATTCGACGGAATCTTTCCCGACGGGTTCTTCACAATTTCGGCTAGTTGAGCTAGCTGCTGGTCAATCTGGCATTGATGCGTTTGCATGTCTTCCAGTTGTACCTGCAAGGAGTTCAAAACACCAGAATTTGATAGCGCACTTTGCGCCAGTTGATTATTGATTATATCCTGCTTCTTAACAAAATCAAATAACTGGACAATCACATCTGATTGGCTTGTGCCCTTGTCTTTTTCTCGGTTCGACCCTTGATATTTTCCCTGTACTTGGAAATTTCCTTTCGCTGACTGGAACTGGTTGTTCTTGGCATATTGACCAGGCCCCCCTCTCTTCTCAAAAGCTTGTGTCGGCTTGGACGAGATATGCAGCTGATGAGAGTTTTCAGCTGCATCATTGTTGTCGTAGTTAAAGTCGGGGTGATCTGGCCTTTTGTAGTTCACAAAAGAGACATTTTCAGTCCTTTCGTCTTCCGAGTCAGAGTCATTGTCTGCGTCCGGTCGGGTGTAGACGCAGTTGTCTACCCCCATGTTCTCCTTCGCCGCACGTAACACATTTCATCACCTTCTCAACTGGCTTCTTTCCCTTCCCGCCAGCTTCTCGCAGTTGCTTAACATCAGTGGTGATTCTCTGTATCTGCGAAGTGATGGACTCCAGCGCCTTGGACTCAAGAGCAGACCCTTCACCTACCTCTTGACCTGTCCTCTGTTGGATCGATCAAAATCAGCGTCGGCCATCAGCTCAGCCATGTTCTTGATGATCATTTTGGACTTCTTTGGTTTCTTCCCTAGGAAGTCACTGCTTGCTGCCGCATTTAGTGACACCCTTTCATTGGGAGTCAGGCCATTATAGAAGGTGGTGACGAGGAAACCCTTCTTATAATTATGATGGGGGCAATCCCTCTGGTATTCCTAGAATCACTCCCAGGCATCATGGAGGCTTTCATTCAACTTCTGCATAAAGGAGGTTATTTTCTGCATGTTTCTGACACTCCTTTCGGTGGGATAGAACTTGTTCACGAACGCGTCGGCCAAAGCTCCCCATCCGTTTAAAGATTGGTGGGGAACCCAAGATACCAGGACAGGGCTTTGTCCTCCCAGGAGAAAATGAAGCCCTTACAGTAAATCACTTCTTGGGGGACCCCCGCATCTTTATTGTATCACATATATTTTTGAATGCATCGATATGGTGGTAGGGGTTGTCGTTCTTTGAACTCCCCCTGAAGCTCTTGTTCTGAATCATCGAGATTACGGACGGCTTAAGCTCAAAATTTGCCGCATTGAACCGCGTGACGATGACTGGACATCGGGAGTTGTTGGCCTTTGTGGACGCCAACTCTCTCAGTGTCTTCTCTTCTTCCTCTGAGTCTTCGTTGTTGTTATCCTATCGACGATGTGCTTGGTCTTGATTCCTCCGGTGTCACTGACAGTGGCGATGCCTGACTTGGGGATGGTCTTCTTCGGAGTGTTCCGACTCCGGATCTTCAAGCTGATTATTACCATCATAGCGGTCGTCATCTCCTAGCGGAGGTGATTCATGCCTAGGCCTTCCCTATCGTTCCCCTTCATAATGTTGCGGGTCGACACGAGGAGGCATGGTGTCGGTGATTGTTCTCAGTTGAACAGTCGGAGCTCGGTGGAACAGATCACTATTCTTCAGAGTTCCTGAAATGGCACGAAAAATCAAGTTTAGAGAATTGAATTATTAAATTGAGGCAAAGAACAATAATAATGAAAAAGAAAAAGAAAAAGAGTGTTGTCAAGCTCATTTCTAAACTTGAGGCACGGGAGTGTAGTTAGTGGAAAGGACAAAACTTAAGCAAGGTGCAAAGGACAAAACTTCGGTAAAACAAGCGGCAGCAGGGACATCTTGTACCCCTCCTCTCAGAGCGGGTACCTCTAACCAAGCATCAACACCCCTCTCGAGGTTGCTGGACTTAAATTAGAGTGAAATGTTACTGAAGCAACTCCGATTCTGGGCACTCTCGTACTCCGGAATCGGACCAACCACTAGAGCCACAACACATCTCTCGAAGTTGTTGCAACGGGAAAACACGATTCGGTAGCTAAGTGAAACGCGATCCAAACATGCAAGCTAGAGTTCATATATTAAACATAGCAGTCATCCAACAATTACACCAAGCATAGAGCAGCAGGTAATTAAGCTTTTCCATTTCCATAAACATTAAAGATCTTAATTACATTGCATAAGTAAAAAATTAAATAATAGAAATAAAGGTAGATGTCGCCTTCTTGATGTATATAGACGACAGACTACTGTGGACCATCCGGCCCGATACCGGGCAGGAGCCTAGCCTAATACAACCATGTCGGGCAGCACACCCTCTCAGGAGACACACCGTGACGGGCCGATTGTATCGTTCAAGGACCCTGGCCGATACTCTCATGTCGGGCGGTGCACCCTCTCGGGCGGCACGCCGTGACGGGCGAAGCGTATCGGGTTCAATATCGTGTCGGGCTTGGAGCGACGCATCTAATGTCGGGCACTTATGTCGCTCATCCATGTTGGCTGATATCGGCCTACAGTGTCGCCCGGGACGGTCCTAAGTGAACCATCCCCTCCCTCTCGGGATGGGGAAGAGCTCACCTATAGTTGCCCGGCACGAGCACTGAGGCGTGATACTCTTGCTCTCGCAGCTTTCCTCCGAAGATTTGCTTAGGGTTCCGACCCGTCTTTTCGGCTTTTTGTAGCTGCTATTTATAGTCAGCGGTTGGGGAAGTTACCCTGTTTGAAGCGCCACGTGTCCTCCTTATTCATGGGGGTCGGTGGACGGCCGATACACATATCGCCCGGGACGAGGACGTCGGTTGTGGGTCTCGTGACGGGCGGCACCTGCCGATGGGTGGCATGTGTCACCCAACAAGCTTTGGTTGTCGTGGTGAGCCTGGCTCCCTGTCGGGTAAAAGATGTGTCGCCCACTAGTTTCTTCTTGCGCGGCATCCCCAAATCGCACGTCGGAGTGTCGCGCTACCCTTATCAGGCAGTGGTCGTATCGGGCGTCTGGAAGGCCGATGCAGGTAGATTTCGCTTATGGGCTGGGGCGGCCTTATTGATGATAAAATGTACCAAAATGAGGAAAAACTCTGCAAAAGATGGAAATATTGGATTAAGAGCTTATAAAAGAGAGGAAAATAGTTAAAAAGGGCAGTTTTGATAACAGAATAAAGGTCAACAACATCACAAAAATTGGTGTTATCAGAGATGCAAACATACCTTAAACCAAGGTCCTAAAAACTCTCTTCACCAAACTAATTGTTTCCAAGATCAACCTTTCCTAAATACAAATTGTTCACATGTATTAGGATTTAAGTTTCATATATATGTAATGTTACCTTAATTCTAGACTATTCTATAAAACATCAGATTTTGGACTCCAAAGCTTAACCAATCAACTTATTCGGTTTTTTTATTAAGAAAACATATTTATTACTAAATTTGGAGTTCATATGGATTAGTTACCAATTTTAGGGCTTTTTATATTAATTAATTAGATCCTTAAAAATATATCATTGAAAACATGGAAATCAGGATTTGAAACTATTTTTATTAGAAAGTACACATTTTTTTGATTCTAGAACATATTTTATTTTAATTTTTGGCCAAGTGAATTAAAAGATATTAATTTTATAAAATTGGCCAATCAGAAGAAAACACATCAGCAAACTGAGCGAGAGAGATGGGGAGGGGCCCGACCAGTGTCTTGGCCCAATGGAAGGTGGCCAAATCGCTTGGTCAGTGCCACGTCATGCCTTCATGGCTCGGTCAAGGGCGCAAATCAAAAGATCAAAAGACACAAATGCCCTTTCGCAAAGACAGAGGGAAAAGGAGGCAAACGATGGGGACAAGAAGGTAAAAACACCATGGGGGTCGTCCCCTACCTTGGTCCCAACCATGGCACCAAGGAACTATGCTCCACTTTGGGCGTTTTCGCAAATCTCAACCAAACTCAAAACCGAGGGTACCAAAAGAAAGAGGGGAACAAACCACACTTACCTATACCAATAATTTGTCCGGAGAACCACAGTGAGAGGAGGAGTTGCAAGCTTAGAGGCAAACTTTGCACATCAGAAGCCTAAATTGTGATCTTGGTCGAAATTGGTTGGAGACTATTGTTGTACGTGGATTAGGGAAGACTTGGGTACAAATATTTATAGGCAAAGTTGAGGGGAAATCCGAGATGGATTGGGACCAACGTTGCTTGAAGAGCAAGGTTTGGGGATTTCTTAAACTTTCTACAAAATCCCAAAAACAAAGGATCAATAGGTGCGGCATTCTATTTGGAATATAGTAGAGAAAGAATCGCAAACAATCGTTGAGAATTGAGGGAGAAAATTCCAAAAAAAAGCCCCCTACCCACGACTACTATTCACGAGGCGGGGTTGTCTCCTACCCAATGTAGGAGATGATTCGCAGACCACACAATGCGCATCCATCGATCACAGTTGTGTGCAACATCTAAGCAAAAGACAAAAATTAAATGTAACCAAGTTTTGATTATGAAACCTTATTCTTTTGATGTATTAAATATTTAGATCATTTCTTGCTCATTTGAGGGTACAAATGAATCCCAAAATTAATGAGATTTGACAACCAACTTATTTATTATATGAGGAATCTAGATACATAATTAGATTTGCCTTTTAAGAATTTTTATGTGTCAAATAAATCAAATCATATTTTCTCTTTCCCTATGCATTTATGACTTTAATATTCTCCAAATTTTATGAAACTTCACCCACGAGTCACATTAGGTGTCTTGGATACGAATTTACCATTAATTTTACATGTTGGACTTGTTTGTACAATTACTTAATATTTTGAAGGTTCTACACACTTTCTCTCTCCTTATTTCACCTTTTAATCAAACATCTTCCAAATTAGATAAAAATTCACCGAAAGGTTATATTTATTATGTAGATTATTTATTAATTTTATTTGATATTTTGGGGAAATCACATATCTTCCCTTTCCAAATTGAATTAAATTAATTATTATTATGTGAATAATGTGAAACTTGACTCCCAAGACAATTGGGACCCAAGGAACATGACTTTTTTTAGATTTCACTTTTGAGGTTTCCTTTAATGAGTTATGACATAATTAATATTTGTGGCTATAATATCACATTATTACTTAGGTTATCATATTATTTCAATATTATCATTATTGCTCGTCCATTTATGTTCCATTGTTTAATATTATTACCAAAAGAATTATGTGTGATTACTTGCATGAAATTTTATATAATTCATTAGTATCTCATGTGACATATTTTATGTGTTTATTATTGGCTTAAGACTAACGTGAGAACATTAGCTTACATTAGGGTGATTTATGCATGTATTAGCTCATTAGGGTTATACTAAACATCTTTTACGTCTAACCTCAACCTTGTTTGGCTAAGTCTAAAAGGTCAACATTTTAGGGTAGGGTTTGAGTTCTAGTATGTTACATGATTCTTTGACCTACTAGAGTTATCCTTTAGCTTTTAATATTTATTCGATGTGCATCTTTGATGGTTTGTAATGGATTTCACTTACCTTTACTTTATATCTTTGGTGTGTGAGTGCTTTTAGTTTGGTAGACCTCAGAAATGGAGTGATTCTCATGATCATCTACAGTCTCCTCTTACTACATGTCGTTATTCATATGGTCATAGTAGTTGAGCCTCTTATGAGTGGTGAAAAGGGGATCTAGAGAAGACTTGAAGTGGTAAGCATTTGCACCTTTTGATATTATCAAATTTGCATCATGTAATGTAGTTGATCCTCTATTTGTAAAATCCATGCCAGATTAAGGATCTTCTATAGATTTTATCTAGGTTTCGCAAGTAAAAAATATGCTACCTTTTGCACTCCTTGGTCTTGCATACACAAAGGATCTAGTTTGAGTCACCATTAAGAAATTATGTATTTGAGTGCACTTTGCTTGACATGGGTGGGAGGTTATTACATCCCATTCAATCCTACTATAGGATTCATTTTATTTGACATTAAATTTGATCACTCACTATGAAACTTGATGGTGGCCATGTGAGCTTGTGCAGCAAACGACAGTGAAGATCAAGGTAATCCAACAATAGTTGAAGGTAGCACAGGATAGACAGAAGTCATATATAGATAATTGTTGTAGACCCTTGGAGTTCCAAGTAGGAAACAAGGTATATTTGAAATCTTCTCCTTGGAAATGTGTTCTGAGGTTTGGAAAGAAGGGTAAGTTGGCTCCCAGTTTTATGGGACCTTACCCAGTGACGGCACGTGTTGGGAAGGTGGCCTACAAGTTGGAGTTGCCACCTAAACTACACAGACTGCATCTAGTGTTTCATGTAAGTATGTTGAGAAAGTGCCATCTGGATACAGAGTTGATGTTGCATCCTATGGAGGTAGAGCTTGATGAGGACATGACCTATGTGGAAGGTCCTGTGTTGATCCTTGATCAGAGAGTGAAGAAGCTGAAGAGGAAAGACCTTATTCTCGTGATTGTTCTTTGGCATCATCTTGATGTGGAGGAAGCCACATGGGAGCTCAAGGAAGAGATGAGGAGGAAGTACCCCTCTCTTTTCATTTAGGATTTCGGGGGTAAAATCCATATTAAGGGTTTATGACTTGTAAGGAACATGACCCACATTTTGGGATAACCCTATATGTTTTGCTTAAGCATGTTTCTTAGCACCTTGCTCTAATCATTTGAGATGTAATTAGGGCATGTTGGAATCTTGATGTTTCTTACTCAAGCTTGTTTGGTTGATGCTTGTGTTCTGCGGTGAGGTAATTTGGTGCAAATTGCAATTCACCCAGAGTAAGGGTTGATATGCAAGTTTGCCACCTCTTGAGTGTTCCTTCTCTATCTTGGCACCATCTAGAGGAGAGAGAGATGGGCACCTTATTTGGATCTTGGTTGTGTGGTGACATCCTTGGTGATGTTTTGGACACATGTTTGAGGTGTGCCTTACACCTAGATGTGTTGTCTCAGGCTAAAGAGCCCTAGAGAGGTTCCCTATCGATTTGTGGATATGTATTGGTTTGTGGGTGTGTAGAGTTGCACCCTATCGATTTATGGGTGTGTAGAGTTGCACCCTATCGGTTTGTTGGTGTGTAGAGTTGCACCCTATTGGATTGTCGGTGTGTAGGGTTGCACCCTATCAGTTTTTCGATGTGTGGAGATGTGATATCGGGCATGACCTTGGTAGGAGACCAAGTGGGTGAGACCTTCCCTAGACCTTATCATCATGTCGTGCATGATGTTGTGCATGTGGCTCCTTTTCTTGGACAAGTGGCACCTAAGCTCCTAAGGTGGTGACACCTCTATATAATCTCTATCTCATCCCTCTTGTATATATACTCCTTTATCTACATGCAAGAGGATCCTTTTGGCCATATTTGCTTTTCCTCTTGCTTGGTGGACAACCTTGAAAAGTTGAAGGAGCTAGAGGATCCCTCTTGGAGCTTGGTGGATGAGTTCCAAAGTTGTGGTGTTCTTTTCTCATCCTTCATCTTCTACCTTGGTAAGCTATGTTCCTAGCTCTCTTTTCTCCTCTCTTCTTCTTCTCGGCCATGGACCTTGGATACCTTCTTTCTATCTTGAACCATCTTAACCTTGGTATCATCTTCTTCCTTGGATGTGTGGTGGTGACTGAGTTTGGTGGATCATCTTCTACCTTAAGCTCGTGATCTTGAAGCTTGATCTTGAAAGTTTGAATCTTAGGGGTGATCTTTGAGGCATGTTATATAACTCTTAACATCCTTTGTTAGTTTTACTCTTCATGTTCTTATGTTATTCTTCATCTTTAGATTGTTCATATCTTGTATATTAGTAGTTATTAAAGGTTTTAGAACTATTTTGATGGTGGAATCTTGTTGGTTGCTCTTCATATCTTGTACCTTCTTGTTGCGTAGTAAATGGACTCGTGGCCAACCCTTCTAAGGTTGAAGACAAAAAGTCCATACATACATGAACCATGTGGAGGATAGGTCGTCGTGGCTTAGAGTGTAACTACCCTACACCCTATGTGCTAAGTCATCATGCCTTGGATATGCCTAGGTCGTCATGCCTTGGATATGCTTAGATAGACATGTCTTGAGAAGGTTATCTTGTTTTGGCTATAGATCTTGAGAATGTTATCTTGTACCTGGGTTATGGATTAACCCTAGAAGTGTTGCTTAACCAAGTTATTTACAAATTTGTTCTAATCTTTTGAAAAGTAATTAAGACTCTTTTTGAAGTTTATTTTCTAGAGTGAGCTTAATTGCAAACTATTTGTGCATTATATGATAGTCTGAGTGTAAAGTGCAATTTACCCAAGATGAGGGGTTACATTGCAATATGTCACATTTTGAATGTGTTCTAAGTGTTTTAATATCATAAGAGAAAGAATAATGCTAACTGGTGGCTTGTGGAAAGCCTGAATTCTAAGTATTTAGCTTGTTTGAATAATGATAGTGCCTTGTGTACCACTTTTGGTACAAATTGTAATTTACCCAAAATGTAGGGTTGATATGAAAATTTCCACCTCTAGAGTGTCCCTACTCCCTCTATGTATCATTTAGAGGAGATAGAAAGAAAGATATGCCATGTTTGAACCAACTTTCAGTAATGGTACTCTTGGTGATGAAAAGACTAAGAAAGGATTGAATTTGAAGCCCTTACTTAAGTTGTATTGAGTTGTAGACTTGAAATGGGAATGATTATCGGCCAAGGAGCCATAAAGGGGATCCCATATCAGTTTGTGGACTCTTGGAAAAGTCCATGACGACCTAAGCACCTCAAGGAGGTAATCCATGATGAGTTAGATGCTCCTTGTAGTTTGCTTTATTTGTGAGATAAAGATGAGATATCTTATCCAACAAGATAAAGGATGGACGATTATCCTCTAGACTTTTGCATGTCAAGATAAATGTAAGAGCATGCATGGACATGTGTCAACCATGCATGGACACGTGTCACCTAGTATCATATGGTGAAGACACCTCTTATACATTCTCTTTTTTTTTTGGAAATCGGTAAATATATTGCCAAAAGAGAAAGATAGCAAAGCTATGTTGTACAAGACCAATTACAAAAAGTATACGGGACAGGCTCTACAAAATGACCCAGTATCTTTTGGCTATAGGTGTAAGACCTTTATCAAGTCCTTTCTTGGCCTTGATAGCATTACAAACATATCTAGTAACTAGCTGAAAAACATCAGTATTAGCCTCCCTTCCATGGTTCAGGTTGTTCCTTTCCTTCCAGATGTTAAAACAAACATTAGAGAGGCATACACCCGCAAAATATCTCTCCTCTTTGTTGGCACATTTTTTCTTTAGTTGTTCTAACATCTCCGCAAAATTAAGGGTTGTTAGGCTACCCCAGTCATTCTTCAGCCACATAAGAGCCCACATTCTTTTGGTCTTGGAGCACTCAAAGAACAGGTGCTCATGCGTCTCGTCCTCCTCGCAAAAGGAACATCTGGGGTTAATCGGAATGCCCCATCGGATGAGCCTATCTTTGGTTAGGTGTTTGCATAGAATAGCCTTGTAACAAGCGATACTCCATTTGGGTATGTGTTTTTTTCCCCACACAATGTCATGCCACGGGACATCTTCACCTGTAGGGGTGTGGATCCACGGTTTCTGTTGCCCATGGAACTTGTAGAAACCGGAGACATCCACACTATACAGATGATTTACTTCATTCCACATGTGGTTCATAGCCTCCTAGGTTCTAGATGCATTGGCGCATGTGTTGGGGGCGTTGTATCTTCTTCTAAGCCAGTTTACCCACACCCCATCTTTACTTGTGAGGAATCTGTCAAGTCTTCACAGATGGCCTGCTCTAGCTAGGTCTTCGACCTTGGTGACATTTAGACCTCCTTTGTTTAGAGGTTTTGTTATGGTATCCCATTTAATTGAGTGAGTCTTCCCAGCCCATATGAAGTTGGCGATCTGTCTTGTGAGCCTTTGAATGGTCGGCTTCGGAAGGCTGCTCATCTCGCACCAGAAACAGATCATGCTGGAGATGACAGACTTCGCAAGCAAAAGTCTACCAGCCATGGCCATCTTGATCCCACATCATCCATCTATCTTGGTTCTGACTATATCCATGCAAGAGTGAAAATCCTTGGCGTAGCCCCTGCCCCCCGCAATGGGGGTGCCTAGATATCTTGTGGGAAGGCAACCTCTGTTAAGATTCACGATAGCTTTGAGATGGCCTCTTCTGTTATCACAGGATTTAGAAAGGTATACTCGTGATTTGATGTCACTCAAGTACAGCCCAGTGGTTCTGCCAAAGTCCTCCAACACTTCCTTGCAACCATGAAGTCTGTTAACATGACCTTTGGAGAAGACCATGATGTCATCAGCAAAAATCAGATGCGTCTTCACCTTTGTTCCTTGAATCTTGTAAGGTTGAATATGATTTCTTACCTCAGCTGCTCTGATCATAGTTGTTAAGCCCTCCATAACTAGGGTGAAGAGGAGAGGGGATAGAGGATCCCCTTGGCGAAGCCCATTTGAGGCTCTAAACATACCAACTGGTCCTCCATTAAGAAGTATAGAGAAAGAAGTGGTAGTGACGCATTGCTGGATGATATGGATCCATCTCAAAGAGAAACCAAGTGCATGCATGATATCCCATAAGGTATCCCATCTGACATGATCATAAGCTTTTGTCAGATCAATCTTTATGCAAGCCTTTGCGCTAGTTCTTCTGATATTAAACCCTATAAGGAATTCTTCAGCAAGGAGTGCACAATCTGCTATTTTCCTACCTTTAATGAACGCACATTGTTCCTCAGAGATAATCTTGGGAAGGATGTCTTTTAGTCGGTTAGATAGAATTTTCGCCCACACCTTATAGATCACAGAGAAGCAAGCGATAGGTCGATAGTCAGAAGCATCTCTTGCATCCTTCTTTTTGGGTATTAATTTCAGGAAGGTATGGTTTGCAGCTCTCACCATGTTACCTCCTTGCATCAGCCATTGCATAGCTTTAATAATGTATTCTTTAATATGGTCCCAGATAAACTGGAAGAACCGACTATTAAACCCATCGGGACCCGGTGCTTTGCTAGCATTGATGTCAAACACAACCTTCTTTACTTCCGCTTCACCAACATCAGCGCAGAGCATATCATTCATGCTCGGGTTGACTCTAGGGGGAGGGTAGATGTTCTCATCATAATGTTTGCTCCTGTCTTTATGATGGTTATAAAGCCTATTGAAGAAAGTCTCCAGCTGTTGGCCTATCTCCTCTCTACTATTAGCAATATGTCCGTTTTCATCTATAAGTTGGTGTATCGTCTCTTTCATTTCTTTCTTCCTCACAGCAGCGTGGTAAGTTTTAGTATTCAGGTCCCCATCTTTTATCCATTTCATTCTACTCCTTTGCCACATAAAGACCTCCTCAGCTTTCAGAAGTTTGTTCAGTCTTTGTTCGGATTTGAGCCAGTTTTCAACCATCTCATCATTTCTTGGATTCTCCCTTGCTTTGCTAGCAGCAGCCTTATAGTTAGTTTTAGCAAGGATGGTAAGGTTCTTAAGATTCACCACATCTTTTGCCCACTTCCTTATCTTCTTTTTGGAATTTTGTAGCTTCTTCACAACTATGTATAGAGGGTTTCCTTCAACATTCTCTCCCCAGGCCTCCTCAGCCACCTGCTTAAAGCCGTCCCACTCACACCACCAATTGCATAACCTGAACGGTCTCACAATGTCCGGAGTACATGTGAGATTCATCTTCATCCAGCTGTGATCGCTAAGGGGGTCGTTGTCGTGGTTAATCACCGCTCTAGACCACACTTCAAGCCAAGATTCGTTAACTAGTCCTTTGTCTAGTTTTCTGGATATTCTTCTTCCTCTACCTTGCTTGTTCGACCAGGAAGTGAGCCCACCCACTGTATTAAGCTCCATCAGACCTGCAGCGTCCATGGTACAGTTGAAAGCATACATGACTCGCTCAGGGATAGGAAGGCCTCCATGCTTTTCATTGTTCCTTCGTACATTGTTGAAGTCTCCCCACACAAGCCAAGGGACCTGGTTTTGGGTTGTTTCTTTAATGATCTTCCACATCCTGGCTCTCTCTGTCTCTAGATTTTCGCCATATGCAGGGGTAACAATGAAGGTCATATCGCCTCTGTTGCTGCAACTAACAGTGATAGCTTGGTCCATGATGTTGATCACGTCAATGTCCCAAACGTCTGGCCTCCATCCGACAGTGATTCTAGCACTGTCTCTGCATTCTATATTGGATCTTGCAACCCAACCTGTAGGGAAAAGAGTCGCAACTCTTTCACTCACCACCCTTCTGATTCTCATCTCTAGAATGAAAACAAGGGAGACATTCTCTTCTTCTATCACTGCTCGTAGTCGTCATTGCTTCTCGGCTAACGATGCCCCTCGCACATTCCATGTGAGCATGGACATCTTAACCTCTGTTGGGGAAGCTCCCTTCCCCGAGGCCGCTCTTGCCTTGCTTCTTCTTGCTCGTATTCCTTGTTGTTCTGGGGCTCCTGCTTCTTTTACCTCCTGTAACAACAACCTCTTCTTCCACATTTTCAAGGATGGCAAACGGGTTGGTAGTAGCCCCATCCACCTCACCCCCTCTGCCTGGGACGCCTCCATCAGCAGTCTGTACTGTGTTCACTCCGGCGCTGTTAGGCACAGCAGCAGGCACCACGCCTTCTCCAGGGGTCGTTAGAGCAGCAACGACTGATGTATCACCCGTCACAGGCACCGCAACCGCTCCAGGTACAACATCAGCTCCAGGTACTGCCACGTCTCCAGGAGCAACACGCCCCTCAGCCAAGGGCGCGGTAGCACCGTCAGTTGGGTTCACCTCCGTATGGTTAGCCGCACCTGACACCTCCATAGTCCTACTTCTCATACTGGGGGCCTTTGATTTCCCCGTTCTTCTCGGTCGTCCTCGTGGGGGGTTGGGGATGATAGGGAGAGCATCAGAGCTCTTCCGCCTCTCACCTGGGCATTGGCCTGTCTCATGGCCAAACACCTTGCAGTCAGCGCACCTATCCGGTAGCGCTTCGTAGCGAACTTTGATTTCCCATTCTTCGCCATTCGGGAGCTCCAACATAACCTCCGGAGGGGGTTCGGTGTCTGCTGAAATGTCTACACAGAACCGCGTGCAACCCATAGTAGAGCCGTCAGACTTTCTGTCGAACGCCCTAGGGGTCCCTATTGCGTGGGCGATGACTGCGATAGCTCTCGGCGTCCAGTGTCTGCCAACGTTCGGAAGGGACAACCAAACCGGCGCCGTCGTAAAGGCCGCCCTTCTCGTGTCTGCTTCATGGGTCCAGTTGCGAACCAGTAGTAGCTGATCGTCGAAGAACCACGGTCCTCTGAGCATAGCTTTCCGGCGGTCGGCTTCATTGGAGAAACGGACTAAATAGAGGCATCCATCCAGTGTGAAGACTTCAATTTTGCCCCTAGGTCTCCAGTTCCTCGTCATCCATCCTCTTAGCTGAAGAGGGTGGCACTTCTTACCCAGGATCTGGATGATGACCAAAAACTTGTGGTAGTTGGCCATCTCATCTAGGATCGGCTCCGTCAGCCTCGTCCAAGTCCTATGATCCCCCTCGTGCCTAAACGGCACTTTAGGATCAGACACAAGGGCTCCACGGATGGTCGGAGGAGGTCTCACGACTGATCTAACCCAGTCTCCCGCAATGGTGAGATCGGAAGCCGGGGCGAACCAGTCCGCCGCCACAGGAGGGGGGGTCGGGGTCAAGGGTGGGTTGGTGGTGGTGGAGGAGGGCCTAGGGGCGGTGGTGGTGGTGGCGGTGGGGAAGGTACTGGTCGGGGAAGGGGTTCTCGGGTTGGGGGGAGACGGAGGGGTTCGGGAGCCCCCTCCCGCCATAGCAGGCACCTTTGCACCAACCTGGGCGGTCAGCCCACTCGCCCGGCTCATGGAGGCTACGGTAACCACTCCACCCCGAGCAGCTCAGAGCCCGGTTCAAGTGGAGACGGTCCGGCACAACTTCTGGCGGGTCACAGCAGAAGAATCGGTCCAGCAGCCCGGTCCAAGGACTACGCAGCGTCAGCAAGAAGGAGCGATAGGGGCGATGGATCAACTAAGCCCTAAAGCTCCAAGCCGCCGCCACGAATAGTCGAGAGCTGCCAGCACCCAATCCCAACCACTGCACGACGCCGCCCACCGCCACTGCGCTTGGATGCCTGAACCTCTAAGGAAGAGCTCACAAGAACCCATGGGTCAGAGGCCACCAGCAAAGCAGCTCGTCCCTGATGACGGATCTCAGCCACCGCCGAAAGCCGCCACCGCGCACAGGACGTCTCAGCCAAGTCCACCGAAGGGTTCCGCCGCCGAGGGTGGCACCGGCGTAGCAGCCTGAACCCCCGTAGGATCACCGGAGGACCGAGACCCCCTAAGGGGATGGTCGACTCCTCCCCTAGGTTTTGGGAGTTCAAGGACACTGCTCCGTAGAGAGACGACCCCGAGGTAGGTGTGGCAGTGGACCACCTTAACTCCACCTGCCCACGAATGAGCAGTCGTCTTCAAGGCAGGTCAGGGGAGCTCCGAGGTAGGTGAGGCCCGGTTGCTGCCTTACCTCCGCCTGTGGAGAAGCGAACCCACACGGAGGAGATCGTAGGAGAAGCCCTACTGTCGTGAGGGCAGCAGGGGGGAGAGTGAGAGTTGCGGTGGAGACGAGAGGTGGGGGACTATACATTCTCTTTCATGAACCCCAAGTATATATACTTCTCCTTCCACCTACTAATGGAAGTTTACGAACCCCACAACTATCTTTCTTGGAGATATTGTGCATACCCTCTCAGATATTGTGCATAGTAGCTCAAGGAGCAAGGGGAGTTCGAGAACCAAGCTTAAGGTAAGGCTTTGGACATCTTCAACCTTGGTTGAAGCATGATTTTGGGTTATAGTTATTCCTCTCTTTTCTTCTTCACCAAATTCTTAACCATGGTGATTTCTTGTTTATCGATGGGTTTTTAACAAGCTTTTTGGACCTTAGATAAGCTCATCTTAAACCTTAGTAACGTGAAGCTTTGGATCTTGGAGCTTTGAAGTTGTTCATAAGGCGGGTTATATAACTTGAACCCAACTATGTTATTATTCACCTTCAATATTGTTGAACTTGTTGATCTACTTTCAATTTCGAATTCATTTAATAAATTGATGATCCTTTGATTTCCAAAAGTATTTTAGGACTGTTGTCCATGAACTAGAAAAGTGAGAATAAGAATCTAGAGGTTGATGTTGATGACATCATCAAAGCCTAACCCGATATTGGGTTGAAGACCCTCTACTTGATATGGTGAGGAGAAAACACTACTAGCATGATATGGTGATAAGTAGGTACCTCTTGCACGTTATGATGATGAAGTGCACACCTTGTTCATGATATGTTGTTAATAAAACACCATGTGCACGGTATAAGGTCAAGTATACACCCTATGCATGACATGAAGTCAAGCATATACTCTACCCAATATATCAAAACCATAGGTGATAAGTAATCCGAAATGTTGATATGTACACATCATAAACAAGATATGGTGAGGAGTGTATATCTCATGGAGATATGAGTAGAACATAGATACACTATGAGCATGATATAGGGTCAAGTATTCACCTCCTACACGATATGGTGTTTGGATTATACCCTAACCCAATATGGGTGGAAACCCTAGTTGATGATATGAAACTTGATATGTTAAACCCAAGATGATGGGTATCTCGATATGGAGATGAGTGATATCCCATGAATGGTATGAGTTACTACTTGCACCTTATACATGATACAAGGTTAAGGTTATACCTTTCACACGATATGGTATACTCTACCCGATATGGTTGAAAACCCTAGATGATAGATTGAAACCCGATGTACTCTATCCTTTGTGTAATGAATTATTGTAAAAGAATTCAACTAACTTGTCATGTAATTATATGATAGAACTGATCCTTGAAGGTATAAAAGGTTATGATTCTAAGGGTCTACCTAACATGGTAACCCGATATGTTACCCAATATGGTAACCCGATATGTTACTCAACATGGTGACCCAATATGATAATCCAATATGGGAACCAGAGATGGTATAGTGTGTATGCTACTAAAATGATATCATGATGATGCATATACCTGATGCCCGATATAGTGAACACCTTGTGCACAATATGGAATCAAATATACCCTTATACCTGACATGTGGTCAAGATTACATCTCATAAATGATATGAGGTCATATATCTCTAATTTGAGATGATAAGAACTAAGTGATAGATAACCCGAGATGGATACACGATATGGTGTTAGGGGATACACCCTAAAACATGATATGGTGATGTGGTTATACCACATGCCCGATATGGATACACGATGTGATGTGAAGGTTGTATCTTAACCAAAATATGATAGTATACACCATGATGCCCGATATGGTAGGTATGCTTCAATCCAATAGATTTGAATAAGTGATATATGTTGTATGTTAAATGCAACATTAAAAGGTAATGAGTTTAGTGAAAATTAATAACGGCGATCTGATGTATCTTAAAATGGAGAATAGAGCTAACTTAATAAAAGTATAATGCAATCAACATCTTAGTGAGGATGAAAAAGGAACTTATATTTGTATAACAATCATGTAATGAATATATGTTGATACTCCTAAAATGAGTGGAGTATGAATTAGGGTTTAATTCTTGATAACGTGATCTTGAGTCCTTAATTTGATTAATAAGGGAACAACCTAACCCTAATGAAGGGTGATGGAATGCGCTTACTACCCTCATCGGTTAGATTGAGAAATCCTAACCCTAATAACGGGAAGGATGCATTTCTCATATATCACATAGTGATGATGTGAATTTGAAACCCTATTTGGTTACCTAACCCTAATAATGGAAGGATGTATTTCTCTTGAATTGCATAATGATGTCATATATTGCTAGAGTTTTTACCATGAAGTGCAAACTATTCAAGAAGCATGAGATGATGAGCACAGCCTGGAATGAGCTATGATGTTTTATATGATACAAATTTAAATGAGCCTTGTGAGCCATGTTAAATATATGTACAATGAAGAATAATGATTATACAGTCTGATATCTTAAAGATAGTTGTTGCCTAGTAAGAGGTGACAAGATGTTTAATGAACCATGTGAGCTAAGTGAAATACTTGTACAACAAATGTGTTGAATACCTTGGGTTGAGGACCTAAAGGTAATAGTTACCTGTTATAGAGGTAACAATGCTCAGTGATGATCTGAGGGTTTTAATACCCAGATCTAGTGATCATGATGATGATGATGTGAAAGGATGAGAATTCCTAGTATTTTGATAAGGGACTGAGATCCCGAGTGTTATACATTCAAAATGTTCCAAAGATCTTAAAAGTACTGCCACCTTATTTATAACATCTGTTATAATTCATGTTTGAAACTTGGTTGATGCTAAAAGATATTGTAATGTACCTAATTAATCAAGTTAAATCTCATCATGTAGTTGCCCTGACCATAGATCCATTCAGTGTTAGAAATGGTTGATGGTGAAACAAGTTTAACTCGGAGAGCATATTTTTGAATATGTGGGGGTGAAGGATGAAGTATATCCATATGTCTCAATGAAGAATCGGTGTCACGCCTTCCTTATTTATCACAGGATGATGTGAATCTCTTGACCAAATGAGGAATTGATGTGTAAAATCCTTCTTCATTCTAAGTGGTATCAGGATTGAAGTATAAAATCTCCCGCCCAGGTGAGGAATTGATGTTTAATCTTCCTTATCCTTATAATCTGGGAAAGCTCAGTCGTCTTCTCTCAAAGAGAGTACATGCTACAACAGTAAATCTATAGTGAAGATGTCGCTATACACTGACATGCTATTTGCAGATGACACAAGATGTCATGCCAGCAGATGACACGAGATGTCCTGCTAAGTTGTCTCATACTGACCGAGATAGATTAGGTCTTGACAACCGGCTCTACCATTGACCTTGTATGGTACCGATTTCAACTTACTAGTGGTCAGTTGGAGCATGAATGATATGCGTCATCTCCTCAGGGCATAAGTGTGATTGTAATATGTAATCATCCATGTAGTGTATTTTCTTAAGGATCGAATATAGAAGACATTGGTTGATGTACACTCCTTTTATACATCTTAGTTGGATAAATGTTATTCATGTTTCTTTATATTCTTTGTAAAGTGAATAGATGGTTTATTGCTCTGCCATAGATAGATGCATAATTTTAAGAGAAGAGATTACTCTGTTCTGTTTATAATAGTGATTAATCCTCTTTTGTTAATATAAAAGAACTGAAAAACCACTATATGGGGGTCAATAGGGTTTTTGGAGATTTTAAAATTAATTCAACCAAAACAAGCAACCACAAAATATTGGACAAGGGGACAAGGATTTAGAGTGGTTCCAACCTTAGAAAATACTAAGGCAGTCAATCCACTACCCGGTTGCTTACCCAACCGGGATTTTGAAAGTATTTAAATTTTTATTACCTCACAAGGATGTTACATAAAATTACAAATACTTTCACCAAACCCTTTGGACAGCCTTCACATAGAAGTAGTCTCACCAACCTCGAAGCAGTCTTCCTTGAAGTAACCTCAAGCTTCCCCTTGAAGTAGCCTTCCTCTTGAAGTAGCTTCTCATTGAGACAACCTTCTTGAAGTATTCCAAAGTCCACCTTCTCCACCGAGAAGACCCTTCTCCACCTGAGAAGTCAAACCCTCTCCAATCTGCAGCCTCCAACCGTAGGAGTAGCAAGGAGAGTACAAACAATATAAAGGAACAAGAATGAAAAATAGAAATTACAATACCATAGTAGCACAATGCTTGATTTCCTATATCAAGAATTTTGATCTCCTAACCAATGTATATGGAAGTGTAAGTGCAGTGGGTAGGAGATGCTAGCCTATAGGACACGAATTTGGAGCAATGCAAATGAGTAGCAAATGTTGGAGTTGCTCAATTGCTCACAAGAATGGATTCTCAATTGCAAGTGTGAATGCTCAAGTATTGCACAAGTGTGTGTAGGGTGTCCTAAGGCTTGTCCTATTTATAGGAATGGCCTATGAATGCTTAAGGACGTTCTAGACACTTTCTAGGGGGTTCTAAGTGCTTAACTAGACGTTAGGTATCCACTAGTTGCTTTAGCAACGGATAGTTAATTAACTCTGAAAAGTGCAGACATAACTCTTCTGGGTCGAAGAATTGTCGACTGAGAGTCCTTCTCGGTCGAGGACTTGTCGACTGAGGGAATGTCTGGAGAAAGTGTATATAATGTTCTAATCCAACTCTCAACTACCTTGTCTGTTGTGTCTAACGGCTACCTGGGTCATTCTCGGTCGAGGAGATTGTCGACCGAGAGTGTCTCGATCGAGAAGTTTGTCGACCGAGAATGACTATGTTTCAATGTTTTAAACTACTAAGTACTAAGTGTGTGTATGAGTGTGCAGTTGTGACACTATTATAGGGGATGACCTGTCTAAGTGTTGTGAATGGCTAGGGAAGATCAAACGCTTGATTTACATGATGTCTAAGTACTTTTACATTATATACTTGTACAAGTTTTTACATTTGATTACAATCATGAATTAAAGCATTTTGAGCATATAGATCTTCCAAGTTGTGTCATCCACCTAGTTCCTGCAACACTCAAGTGCACGTTAGATCCACAAGAATGAAATGTTTGTCATGATCAAAACAAAAGGATTTAAATGATGTCCATTTAGCCAACAATCTCCCCCTTTTTGAAGATGACAAACATTTCCAAAATATAAAATAAGGGAATGTAAATCATATGATTTTCATACCTGAAGTTTACCTTTTGTAGCCATTCTCTTGTTTGCAAGTGTGTGTTGGCTAAATTTATATTTTTGATTCTATATTATTTCTCCCCCTTTGTCATTTCAAAAACATAACCATGATAATCATTAAGTATGACTTTATTACTCCCCCTTAATTTGATAATTAGATGCTCCCCCTTAATAAGATATTCATTTTTAAGAGCAAGGGATGCAAACCAAGTAAAAATGAAACCATTTATTGTCAAATTTAGCCACAATTTATTTCTCAATTATTTGAAAAGGATGTATCCCTTAAGCTTAGAGTACATGAATGTATCTCTAACCAAATACAAGGGATGTTAGGCCCATATTTGTGTAGAGAATTCTATTATATTCATACATGTAGTAGGCTCCAAAATTACTTTAAAGATACTAACCTCAAATTTTCTTTATGATGTTTACAAAATTTTGTAAGCTCCTTCTTAATCTTATAGTCAAGATAGTTTTTGTGAGCTCTCCCTTAATCTTATAATCAAGATAATTTAAGGATTGTAAGGTCACAATAAGTATTTGATCATAATAAGTTGACCTTTTATGTGAGCTATACATAAAATCTTGTTTTCAATATATTAAGATTAAGTGCAAGTAAATGATTTACAAATAAGAATTTTGTCAAGCTTATTTTAGGTCGATCTTGACTTCGACCATAGCACCCCTTGGTCGAACTTTATTTCGACGAAGAGGCATTTCCTGCATATTTATAGTTTGAACACTCATATGTGAAGTATAATGTCTGTAGGTAACTTGATTAAATGAATATCAATTTGAAGCACTTTGAGTGATACCTATTATGAAGACGTTTTATCAATAACTGAATATGGGCATCACAGTGAAGTCTTTGTCCTTGATTTTCCTAGAATGTATGTTTTACATTCATTATGAATGTCCTAAGCTTTGCTATGGGTACATAAATATCAAATCCCATTTCTTCTTATACCCTTATTTTCAGATTAATCATAAGATTCTTTAGAAACATATATCCTTGAAAGCAAGATTAATGTCTTAAAGTCAAGATTTTGCAAACAACTAGATAAAACATTAATATTCTTGTTCTAAGAGACACTATTTGGCTTGTCACAACATCACCATTCATTTATTACAAGCCATGCACACAATAATCATTATCTATTATGTCAAGATGCATTTATGCCATAGAGTTTTAGTGTTATGTAAAATGGCATTTTCAGTGATAGAATCATCTTTATTTGTAATGAGCTGAATTACAATGATCATTTGAAAACAATGTTCATTTATGGTTTGTATATATAGATCAAAGATTATTTTAGACAAACCAATGAAACACAATGATCATGGCACAATGATTATGATGGAACAGTAGAAGCATATCCACAATACAATGATCAAGAAACAAGCATGTAATTTCATGAAATACAATGATCGTGATCATTTAAACCAAATTTCAATACACATGGTTCCTATATAGATAGACCAAGGAATACTTAGGATAAATCATGTGAATGATAGAATAGTAAAATCAACACGGTTCATAATTTTTCAGTTTCAAGCTAAACCATGTAGAAGATGAACCAAAATAATCTCATAAGAAGTAGATTTATGATTTTCTTAATTAAACATGGTTCAAGTATTTTCAAATTTAAGACAAACCATGTAAATGATCACGCTTAATAAACTTTTTCAATTCAATGAAGAAAGTATGTTCAATATCAGCAATATGTTCAAGGATTTCATATTCATAAAGGTATACCATCATTCAACAATTCATGATGCAAAAGATCAATATGTCTTGATTAAAATGGTCTCCAAGAATTGTGATTCTCGATTAAATCAATTTTTATTATTGCTGAATTGATAGGAAATAAGAAACAAAAGAACATATTTTCCAAACTCTTGCTCGGTCGAACAATTTGTCGACCGAATTATTTCCGGTTGAAGTATTTCTCGACCGAGAATGTTTCTGTAGATTTTATTAAGCAATATGCATGTTCTAGTTTATGTGTTGAATTACTTTCATTTATTTGTTATTCTATTGTGTGAAGTTGAGATAGATATAAAGTTGTTCAAATCAAGATTGTTGATTATATCTCAACTTTGGTTAGTGCATATCCATTTAGGTGTCACAATGATTTTTATCATTTTAATGAAAACTTTAAGATAGACCATTTATGCTTAATCATCTTTTACAAGACAATAGCAATTGGAATTTGATAAAATTTTAATTTTCAAAGAAGGCATAATCAATTTCAATTTGCATAAGGATTAGAATTTCACAAGTTGTAGTTTGCATCAAGTTTAATAAGGATGTGATTAACATATATGTAATGATGCTAACTACTAATATGCTTGAGAAGATTTGATGACTTATTTTTGCAATCAAGTATGTCTTCTTGCAGTAGGAGTATAGATTTCAGTATCATTTTTCTTTGCAAGCAACATTTTTGCAGCAGTTTTAGTAAAATTAATCTTTTCTCTTGTATACTTGATAAATACAATTTAATCATGAAAAAGTATATAGTTTTGATGTTCATATATTCTTCCTTTTGATTTGGATCATTCAAATATTTAAAGCACAATAATATGTAGAGTTCATTACATGCTTAAGTTGAATGCATTTTAAGTGTCTTGTTTTTATTTAAACAGTTCTGCCAGAGTTTTATTCGGTCGACAAAGTTCTCGACCGACGTTGTCTCGGTCGATAACTTTCTCAACCGAAAATGTTACTGTTTCTCCAGAAAAATAAAGATTTAAAGCGGGAGCCTTATCAGTCGACTAATTTCTCGACCGACATAGTCTCGGTCGAAGATTTTGTTGACCGAGATTGTTTCTGTACTGTTTCTAAACTATTTTCAGTAATTTATTTCCAAGTAAAACATAGATGACTTCCAATTCAATTATGCAATTTAAAAGTTTAGTTTAGTTGAGACAAAACATTAAATATCAAAGTAATATTTAGGTCAAATCTCAACTAATCATATTTGAATCTCTAGGTTTTGAGAACCCAAACAAGTTATTAAAGATGTGTCTCTGCAAGTTTATATAAAATGTGTATTTTCAAATTAGAAATTTGAGTCAACTTGTTACTATGTTAAGTTGAGATAGACATAAAGATATACAACTTAGAGTCTTTGGTCATGTCTCAACTTAATTTAATTCATTTAGTTTGGGGGTTTTGGAACACATACCAACTCAACATCCTTTTTCTTGTAAGGACATGAGAAGGAATAATGTCCAAGATGCAAACAATAATGGCAACATATAGAATCAATCTCATATCTCTTTTTATGAGTTTGATCTAGATTGTTCTTGGGTACATATGTATATTTGCCTCTAGGTACATACATAGATTGGGTCTTTGGCACTTGTGTCCTTCCCCCACTAGGTTTTTGATAAGATTTTCCTTTAGTTTTGTAACCTAGTCCTCTCCTTCCAATTTGAAGGTAAGAATCATTTAAGATTTTATCAAGAATACCATTGTTACTTATTCTACTAACTTCTTGTTATAACTTAGCAATCTCATCCATTCTCTTCTTGATATCTAACTTTGCTTGATATATATTAGATAATAAAGAATCTCTTTCTTTCACGATAGTATCATAATCTAGATGTGTACACAAAACAGGTTGTTTTTAAAGATTATTTACTTGAGTTTGCAAGTTTATCTTTTCTAGGGAGAGAAGACTGCAATTTGCCTCTATTGATTTCAGCTTAATACCATGGTCTTTAATAGCTAAGTTTAATGTCTCCTTGAGATCTTCATTTTCAGATGTGAGAGCAAGAAGATTAGCATGTAACTCATCATTTGCTTTATTAGATTTCTTTAACTTATTCTTGCACTCAATATACTTACCATGTATTTCTTGAAGGCTAGCAATTAATTCTTCTTTAGATAAATAAAAAAGGCTTACCTCTTCTTCTTCTTCACTTATTGTAGCAATAAGGCATTCTTTGTGCACATCTTCCTTCTTTAACCTCCATGGACAACTAGGTGTTGTGAGTTTTCTTTCTAAGCACCAATTACATCTTGTTGAAGATTGGTCCATGCTTTTCCTTTGCTTGCAGTTGTAGACACCACCACCCTTCATTCTTCAAGACTCAATTAGAACTACTTGAAGCCTGCTCTGATACCAAATGAAAAACCACTAGATGGGGGTAAATAGGGTTTTATGGATATTTTAAAATTAATTCAACCAAAACAAGCAACCACAAAATAGTGGACAAGGGGACAAGGATTTAGAGTGGTTCCAACCTTAGAAATACTAAGGTAGTCAATCCACTACCCGGTTGCTTACCCAACCGGGAGTTTGAAAGTATTTAAATTTTATTACCTCACAAGGATGTTACATAAAATTACAAATACTTTCACCAAACCCTTTAGACAGCCTTCACCTAGAAGTAGTCTCACCAACCTCGAAGCAGCCTTCCTTAAAATAACCTCAAGCTTCCCCTTGAAGTAGCCTTCCTCTTGAACTAGCTTCCCGTTGAGACAACCTTCTTGAAGTAGTCCAAAGTCCACCTTCTCCGCTGAGAAGACCCTTCTCCACCTGAGAAGTCAAACCCTCTCCAATCCGCAACCTCCAACCCTAGGAGTAGCAAGGAGAGTACAAACAATATAAAGGAACAAGAAGGAAAAATAGAAATTACAATACTGTTGTAGCACAAGGCTTGATTTCCTATATCAAGCGTTTTCATCTCCTAACCAATGTATATGGAAGTGTAAGTACAGTGGGTAGGATATTCTAGCCTATAGGACACGAATTTGGAGCAATGGAAATGAGTAGCAAATGTTGGAGTTGCTCAATTGCTCACATGGATTCTCAATTGCAAGTGTGAATGCTCAAGTATTGCACTAGTGTGTGTAGGGTGTCCTAAGGCTTGTCCTATTTATAGGAATGGCCTATGAATGCTTAAGGACGTTCTAGACACTTTCTAGGGGGTTCTAAGTTCTTAACTAGTCGTTAGGTATCCACTAGTTGCTTTAGCAATGACTAGTTAATTAACTCTAAAAAGTACAGACAGAACTCTTCTCGGTCGAAGAATTGTCGACCGAGAGTCCTTATCGGTCAAGGACTTGTCGACCGAGGGACTGTCTGGAGCAAGTGTATATAACGTTCTAATCCAACTCCCAACTATCTTGTCTGCTGTGTCTAATGGCTACTTGGGTCATTCTCAATCGAGGAGATTGTCGACCGAGAGTGTCTCGGTCGAGAAGTTTGTCGACCGAGAATGACTCTGTTTCAATTTTTTAAACTAAGTACTAAGTGTGTGTATGAGTGTGCAGTTGTGACACTGCTATACCTAAGTGTTGTGAATGGCTAGGGAAGATCTAACACTTGATTTACATGATTCTAAGTACTTGTACATTATATACTTGTACAAGTTTTTACATTTGATTACAATCATGAATTAAAGCATTTTGAGCATATAGATCTTCCAAGTTGTGTCATCCACCTAGTTCCTACAACACTCAAGTAGCACGTTAGATCCACAAGAATGAAATGTTTCTCATAATCAAAACAAAAGGATTTAAATGATGTCCATTTAGCCAACAAGAACCTCTGCTCAGTTTTATACTATTTACATGTGATAATAATATTATCGACAGAGAGTTATATCTCTCGTTGGGACAATTGTCTCACCCTATGGGATCCACAATTTTTAGGTGGACATGCTCGAGGTGGTGGAGACCTTACTGTAGAGGGATAACAATAGCTAGGACAGCAATAACAACTCAGGTTGAGTGTACTGTTTGTCATGTCTTGTAGATAGTAGTCCTATGTGTCGTCTCTATACTTTCAGGTCCTTGGAGTCAGTACATAATGATTTCATGAACGATATGAGGTTTTGGTTTGTATGCCTCGAGGTTTTATGTTGCTTCAGTATATGTTTTGACAGAGCAACTGTTATATGTTGTCCTCAAGATGAGATGAAACAACGTATGTACAATGTGAATCATGATATATATATAAGTTTTGGATCTCTCAGTGAGAATTTCCTAGTATTCGATCTCTTTGTAAAATGGTTTTAATTCTTAGTGATTTTTGTTAATCCATTGTTTATGGTTATTCCACAATTTTACTGGTGATGACTTGATTTGATGTCGGGTTGTCACAAGCAATACCTAAATCGATATGTGATGTCTAACTAATATTCATGGTGGGTTGCTCTTGAAGTACCTTAAGTGGATAAGGTGTTGCTTAAACTGTTATGCCTTGATGAGGGTAATCCGTCATGACCTAGAAGTGCCCTAAATCGAGACGTGTTGCTAAGTGATGTTTTCACCATGTGTTGTTGCCCGACATATGTTGTTGTTGCGTTAGCCTGCCATGGCTATGGAGGCACCTTGAGGAGTTGATCTGTTTTGGAGGCTAACTGTGATGCCTTGGTTGGGTGGAGGCTGACACACCTTGGAGTGATGATTCCTGATATAGATTAACCCATGATACCTAGCTAACCCTAACCCTAATGAATGATATGCCTAGGGTAGCCCGATATGCTTTGGTTTCCCACCACCCTTAGATGGTGTTGGCTGATACACCATGGTGTGGTGTTTCTCGTCACACCTTAGATGGTGCTGACCATCACACCCTCTAGAAGTGGTAAACCGATACATCTCTTAGTAAGATTATCTCTTGTGCCTTGCATAGTGGTAGTTGACATGCTGTGATGATGACAAGTCGACACCTTATGTCAAGTGCTAAGTGAGATGCTACATGTTAGCCTCAACTGATACCTTGTTATGGTAGCTATGTAACATCATGTTGATGATGGGGTTACACATTATGATGTGACACCCTATTGGGGTGGTTGTGCGAATAAAAAGGAAGTGTTGTTTTCCATAATATTTATCTCATAACATGCCTTATAATAATGATGGATGTGATGATCTAAGGGTGGTTTTTGATCCAACCTTATAAACCCTAATTGATTGAATAGATAACCTAACCTTAATGATGTAATGTGAATGTCATGGATCTTATCAGATGGTAATGATAATGACATTTTGTTCTTCTTGTTACAAGTCTCTAACCATGCAGGTGATACCAGTTGATAATCATAGCCATGTATGAGCTATGTTTCTTATGATATGTGTGAACGAGTCTTGTGAGGCATATGTGATGTTGGTATCATCGAAACAGGAAGTAAATGATCGTATGACCTAATGATGGCTGTAACATTCCTGACCTGGGTTATAATCTAACCCTAGGTGTTTTGATTAAAAAAGGTGATTAAATTCTTAATCTCATCTTGTGAAAAGTAATTAGGGCTCAAGAAGAGCTTATGTTGCAATTCTAGTCCTTTTTTAACATTGTTGAAATCAATGTTTTGCCTATTTTGGACTAAAGTGCAAATTACCCAAGTTGAGGGGTTTAAGTGCAAATTGTGCATGATAATATGTTCCTCATGTGTTGATGCATCATGATAGTAATTATGATGCTAAGGTATGGCTTATGGAAGCCTGAATACCAAGCAAGAGTTGATAAAGCAATGTATGTGCATGAAAACCTAGTTTTGGTGTAATGTGCAATTTACCCAAAACCCAGGGTGCAATATGTAAATTACCACTTCAATAAGGTCCCTAATGTTTCTTGTCATCAAGTAGAGCAAAGAAAATGATAGGGGCGCCTCATTTGAATTAAGTTGGAGGAGAGTTAATCTTGATATTAAAATAATCAAGATTTAATCCTAATTAAAACCCTAATTCGATTTAGGGCAAAAATAAATGTATTAATTAAAGGGCCTTCAACCAAATTTAAAATGGTTGAATTAAGATGTGTGTGTGACGTCCTTGAGCCTTGTAAGGACCACGAAAATATCCAAGGGAGTGGATAACTCACGCACAATTTTTTAAGAAAAAGAAATATCCACTCACATATGGATATTAATATAATATGATTTAAGGTGCTTGATTTGCTTTTCTTTAAATCATGGATAATTGAGAGGGATAATAAGAAAACAAAATAGCCTCGTCCCTAAGGAATATGAGGGGGGAAGAGGCGGTCACATTTTTTGGATTAATTGGATTTTTGTAAAGTACATTCTCTCTCATTGAATTTTATAAAAGAACCTTTTACAAGCCAAATGGAAGGCTTTTTCGACCCCACTTCTTCTCCTTGCTTGGGAAACGACCAAGTGAGCTTGGGAGGGTCAGGAGGACGACCCCCAACCTGTTGGTAAGCTTCTTGACCTTGGTTCATCACGATTTTATGGTGGAAATCACAAATCAATGCATGATTTCTTCCTATTTCGATCTCCTCTTCAATTCTAACCATTCCTTTTCACTCTAACCATCCACCATTGTTTCCGTGGACATAGAGCTTTAGAGCTCAATTGGAGGTGGGTTTTATAACTTGAACCCTTGGTTTTGTTATTGCATTCAATTCCATACCAAATAATGATCTTTTCTACATTTACAATAATTGATTTGGTTGATGGATGCAATTACCATGGAAACCACAGAAGGTTTCGTGAGTTCAGAGGTTGAAGATGATAAGAACACACCTCTCTAAATATCTAAGGTAAATAATCTTGTTTGAGATGCTCAAACAGTTTCCCAAACCGTTTGGGAGCAAACGGTTTCAAACCGTTTAGAAGCAAACAGTTTCATCAATCCGCATGAGACCAAACGGTTTTCAAAACCATTTGGAGGAGTTGACCAAGGGTTTACCGTTTGAGAATCTTGTTCCTGATTATGTTGGTTAATGACCGACCAAATTTGGTTAATTAATTCCAAAGGAATCATGAGTTGAAGGCTATTCAATTAGATAAACCCTGATTGAATTAAGTGCTGAATTTCAACTCGATCGATTGGACTTTTTGGGTTATTTAGCCCAAACGGTTTCAAAGCCGTTTGGGGATCACCCAAATGGTCTCAAGACCGTTTGGGGATCACCCAAGACCGTTTGGGGATCACCCGAGACCGTTTGGAGGTCTAGGGTTAAGTATGGTTGCCTATTTGAAGGTCCAAAGTTACCAAGTTACAAAGCAATCAATTGCTGATCTGTTGATCGACTCAATAGACCAAACCTTGATGAAATTTCACTAGAATCCAAGGGTTGTATAAGCCAAACGGTCTCAAGACAGTTTGGAGGTCACCCAAGACCGTTTGGAGGTCTAGGGTTGAGTATGGTTAAGCAATTGAAGATCCAAAGATACTATGTTGGAGTGTAATCCATTGTTGATTTGGTGATCAATCCAACGATCCAAACCCTAATTGGTTGACTTGGATTTTGATGTTAACATGGGAAAACGGTCTCAAGACCATTTGGTGGTCATCCAAATGATCCCAAGACCGTTTGGGGTCAGGTCAAGACCAAATTGGATGATGGTTCAATGGGTTCAAATCAATTAGACTCACATTGAAATATATTGAAGGGTTATCGATTACAAACCCTAATTCAATTGATTCAAGCCCTAATTGATGATCAATTGAGGGTCAATTTAGGGTCAAATCAGTTGAAGGTTGACCTAATTAACTCAATTGATGATTGGCTAACATGTATAAGATCGATTGAGGGGATCAACATTGGAAACCCTAACACGATTGAAGTGGTTGAGACACTTTTTGGTCCATGTGGTTTTGAGGAGGTTTGGACCAAACAGTCTCAAGACCGTTTGGGGATAAACGGTCCCAAGACCGTTTGGGACCAAACGATCCCAAACCGTTTGTGCCCATACGGTTTCAAAAGTCAAACTTGGGCAAACGGTCTTCACCTACTTGCTTTAGCAAACAGTCTTGAGTGTGCAACTTTACCAAATGGTTTCAAACTGTTTGAACTTTGAAAGACCAAGACCGTTTGGGGCTCAAGTAGTCAAGGTTGATTGAGGAGTCAAAATGGGTTAATCCACTTGGACACCTATTGTAATTGAAGATTCAATTGGTCAATTCACTTGGATACTTATTGTAATTGAGGTCCAATGTGATTGAATCTCTTGAGAATTAAGATGATGAATGATCCATTGATCCAACGATGATTAGTAATGATAATTAATGAAGGTACAAAGGTTGAAACCCTAATAGTACCTAAGTGATTAGTGACAATCAAGGGATGAACCCTAATTGCTTATAAGATCAATGACTTGGTACACTATGTTAACCATAGTTTTATGTACTTGATTGAAAGGATGATATGACCTTATCAAGTTAAGAAAATGTTAGCATGAATTCATACATGAATATGATTCATGTGGTAATTAAGGGTATGATCCTTAAAGAGATCATGAAACCCTAATTATGAACATAAACCCTAATTGACAGGGTTATTGATTTCTAACCCTAGTTGAGGGCAATTCTGAATGAAACCCTAATCCAAGGTGAGGATGTAACCCTAATCTAGGGTAATGATATATGAAACTCCAATTTAGGGAAATGAGATGTAAAACCCTAATTGGAGATGAATAGTAGACCCAGGTTGTGGGTAACCATAGTGGAAACCTTAATTGAAGTTGATTCCATGAGAAACCCTAACTGAGGGTAATGCCATGAGAAATCCCTAGTTGGGATGAATAGTAAACATTAAGTATAGGCAATGAGATGTGAAAGCCTAATGAAGGATGATTCTATATGCAACCCTAACTCTAATGAAGTATGATAGCATGTGAAATCCCAAAGCCCTTATAAAGGGTAAAGGTATGTGAAACCCTAATTGAAGTTATAACTCATGAAGCCTTAATCTTGGACAACATGATGACAACACATAACCCTAATAATAAAATAATGGGTAAAACCTTATAAGGGTGAAATATCATAAATGGTTGATTATAGGCAAGTGGTGCGATTCCACTAGTAGTGCTAACACACTACTCAATTGAATAGATGCGCCCCCACGAGGTCGGAATGCACGGTGGATGGGGGTTTGCTTTCAAAATTTATAAACCTAAACTAGCTACCTACGTCTACTAAAACACTACACCCGCAAGCGCATGTGGTCGTGTCGTAGTATAGGAAGGTGGCAAGTAAAGAGTCGATCCACAGGGAAAAGAGGGGGCGCTAGAGATAGGTTAGTTTAGCTAGGTTCCTACTGTGGAGACTAGGGTTAAGGGTTTAAAGGTTGATTTTGATTGTTAACTATTATGAACAAGCAAGCAATTTAAGGCAAGAATGAAATCTATGTTAACCCTAGGTTAGATTAAGACTAAGCAAGCAAGGAAAGACTAAGCTAGGTATGAAAAGGCAAATTACACTAAGGCAAGCGAGAGAGAAGCAAAAGAGAAATTAAAGAACTAAACTAGTATAAAAAAGACAAGAGCAAGGCAAGAAGCTAACTAAGCTAAGCAAGCACAAATCTAGGGTTTTAAGCAGTAAAGAGATGTGTGGGCTGTTTAGGGGTATGAACTTATCACTTAAGTTGAGGGGTGACATGTGAACATTATGATTCCATTTAGATTATCCAAACCAAACAACAAGTTAGAGCCTAATGGATTAACCTAAGCTACTAACTGGCCATGGATATGCTAGGTTGTGTATAGGGGAACTAGTCCCTAACACCCCCTACTACCCTTACGAGGCTCGATTGGGTTAGGGGTTAGGTTCAATCCAATTAGAGTCTAATCAAGTCTAGGTTTCTAGATTAGACATTCCTAGGGCAATTAGGGGCCGAGGGTAGTAATGGGGAGGTGAAATAGGGTTTTGGACCCCAATTCCCCCACATTCTAGCCTTGAGAAGGCTCCATGCTAACTGCACTAGAATTATCTAATCTAGCTACTTAGATCTCTCACCTAGGTTTAGGGAGATTGATTAGGATGTAGGAAGATGGGACGCAACCTAGGGATCCAAGAATTGGACCTAGGGGCAAATCCCAAAATTCACACATATAAGCAATTTGCCTAAATTCCTAGGTGATTTCACACACAAACCAACAAGCAATCCATGGAGAATGAGATAGAAATAGAATATAATCATTAACAAATGAAATTACAAAGTTTACATGTCATTTTCCCCCAACATGGTATCAAAGTAACATATTTCCCCCCAAGCAGGCCACCCAAGGGGCTTAGCTACTCATAACAAAGAAAAATACAAAAAGAGAGAGGAAAGAGGTAGAAGAAACCATGGAGCTCGGAGTAGTGGCTGAAATCCTTCTCTCCAGCAGTTGTAGGGTCGTCCTCCTCCTTCTTCTTGGATGGAAAGGTGTAGAATGGTGGTGGGAAGTGGATGGAAGGCTTCGATATGGGGGGTTATGTGGTGGAAATGGTGAAATGGGGTGGATTTGAGGTGGAGGTGAAATGGAATGGAGTGGAGGTGACAAGGGGGTGAAAATGGGACTCTAAGCAGCCAACCCCCGACCCTCAGCCGCCACGAGGACTTATATAGGGATCTAGGGGGTCTAGGGTTAAGTTAGGGGCAAAATGGGGAAAGCAACGGAAAAGATGTAGGATTCTATGAGTAGCACGGCCGTGGTGGGTAGGGGTGAGCACGGTCGTGGTGGTAGAGAATGGTCGTGTTGGTAAAAATGGCTAAATGTCAGGTTGGTGGTAAAAATGGCCACGGTCGTGGTGTGTCACCATGGCCGTGGTGGAGGTGGTGTGCCACGGCCGTGGTGCTGCTCCACGGCCATTTTGCTCTGTTGTGCCACAGCCGTTTTGCAGAGCACGACCATGGTGTCTGCACATTGCACGGCCGTGGTGCTCTCTGCATCACTTGGATGTGGAGCCTGTTGATTTCTAAGTAATCTAACACGGCCGTGCTAGGTCTTGGATCAACACTTTAACTTGGATCTTTGGCTTTTCTTGGACTTCTTTGCTTCATTTGATCTTTGGCCACTAGGGTTAGGTCGAGGGAGCATCGGACTTCACTTTGGGCCTCTCCAAGTGCAGAGGAACCCTAGGATCGCCCCTTCTCTCTCTCTTCCATCAAGCGTGGTCCAAATGCCTGAAAAACATGCAAATAATGTCCATAAGTGCATTTTATACAAATAAGCATATTAGGGGGAATGACATGCAATCTAACATGTATAGATGTGATTGAAGAGCAAAAAGACACAAGATTAAGCCCTAAAATAGGGCTGAATCACCACCCCAAACTTGAAACATACTTGTCCTCAAGTATGCTCCAAACTCAATCTCACTACAAACTTTCACAAAAAGAAATGACAAATGCAATATAAAAGACTATTGTTGTTGAATGGGATCAAAGATGACTAAGTACATACAATTCACCTCTCTCCTCTCCTTCTTTCACAATCCAATCATGAAAAGAGCACAAAGCATATGAACTTCAAATATAGCGCATAGAATACACAAGTTATCCATACTTCTTCCATTAAGTTCCGGGTAAACCGTTTCATGGTGGCGTTAATCAAGAATGACTAGGAGTGTTGTTTCACATTCATGCATTCAATCTTATATCTCAAATCACACCAAATGACCCACGTGGCTGCGAAAAAGGGTAAAATGAGCTAAGTTTGATGTTTCCTAGCTCAATGGGTATGAAAGTGGAAGAAAGGGTTGCGGTAAGATTTTTGGAGTGTTTTTACACACTCATCTTTTCTTTATTCGAATGCTCTTAAATAGGAGCATCCTTTTATTTTCTTTTGCTTTTTGCATTTTTTTTCTTTTCTTTCTTGCCCTTGGTGTAGATAGGGCATATGGTGGATAGAGTGAAGTGGGGAGATAAAGATGTGGCCACCCCAAACTTTTGGAGGTGGCCACGGCTAATATGTGCACTTTGGCATCTTTTATGAGGCGGAAGGGTCTGAAGATGGTGGAAGAATAGTCGGGTCAAAGAGGGGTCATCAATATGATTTTCCACATAAGACATCCTGCATGAGAATTAATCCAACACTTCATCCAAGATATCACACCACATGAATGAACATAATGAAATTGATATATCAAACAAGCAATACCACAAACACTAAGCGTTCAAAGCTTGCTCAATTTCACAATTCAACCAATTCAGTCACAGTCCTAAGAGAGGCGATGCACATGTAAAAAGTCAAACATTGATACCACTTAGCAACAAACAATGGTGATTCACTTGCATTTGTCAAAGGTCAACATTTTTACTCAAAATAGTAGAGATTGGGTCAAAACACACTTTTTAGACAAGAAATTCCAAATTTGGGCAAAACTGGCCAAAATGGTGCCAAGTTGCCTTCAATCACATCTAAGCCTATATTATTGAAGTTAAAGCACTAAACAAGAAAATCCTAACTAAAACATGCAAAAATTACCAAAAATCTACATGATATGCAATGCATGACAAAAGAGCAAAATTTTTGAAAATTACGCAAAAAATGACAATAAGGTAAACTACATGGAATGCAGGTGTGCAAAGTAGTAAAATTCTAGACTAGATAGCAGGACAAGCAAAAGAAATGAAAAAACAACAAACAAAAAGTAAAATAGCAGATGAGATGCAAAAATGAGTGAAAGAAGAATGAGGGTATACCACCCTACCACCCCAAACTTTTGAACCATGTTGTCCCCAACATGACACTAAAGTCTAGGGTGATAGGGTAGATGATCACTGGGGAGGTGGTGGAGGTGCTCCTCCCTGCCTATAGTAGGCGCCCCAGTAGTCTGACTGTGGGGGCGGATAGCTGTCCTGAAAAGCTGATAAAGAACTCCACCAGTCTTCACCCCACTATGGGTTCCTCTGGGCCTGGGCATTGTGAAACTGATAAAGGTGGTTGACTTGGTAATGCATCTGCTGGTGGTCCAACCACATGGCATCCTGAGTCCTCTGAATGCCCTCCTGTGCATCGCCTGAATGTTCTCTAGCTGTGCATCAATGGTACCCATGTCATTTGCATTCACTGAAGGTTGTTGTGGCTCTGACGCTCCCATCCTTTCTTCTCTTTGCCTCACCCGTCTTGCCGCTCTTTCCTCTGTCGTCCGCCTCTGCTCTGCCGCCTGTGAAGGCTCTCTAAACCCCCTGCAAACCTCACCTAAGGGATTTTCTCTCCTTTGGGGTTCTCCTCCTCGTACCTCCTCAACTTTTGTAGAAAATCTGGCGTTGGTCCATACTGTGCCATGAGGGGAGGAGTATGGTATGGCAGCTCTAATGTGACTCCTGGGTAGGGTGGGTTGATTTGGTAAATGATCTTCTGATCCGTAACCGTAATCATGGATAGCGAGCCATGTAGTGCAAATCAACCAACTTGCCACCCTCTGCCTTTGTATATCCTGTCATGTCATGCCCCAAGGCAGTGGAAATAGATGTTACAATCCCTCCCATAACAAAAGGATTTGTGCTCTTGGATGGGATTGTCCTCATGTGATCAATCAATAACGCCCCCAGGTTCACATGTTTCACTTTTGTCATCCAACCAAGCACAAAAAGATTTTTGTTGGTGCAACTGCCTTGATTTTCATACCTGCCAAAGATGGTGTTTGCCAACACCTTCTGAACATAGCGGAGAAATGGACTGTGAATACCACTTGTCTTTGATTTCCTGCTACAAAAGTACTTTGGCCGGTGAAGCACTTCCACATGGCTGGATACGTGGAACTAGAGTCATTTTCTGTCCTTCCTCCATCTAGGAGGGCAGCCATCTCTCCACTTGGGGCAAAAATATGATTTCGCATCTCTGAGGTTATCTTCCATCTCTTGTCCCCAATCGTTACCTTAATTGCATTCTCGCCATCATTTGTTGCTTTCTCTAGCGTGGCAAAGAACTGCTGTGTTAACTCGATGTATGATTCCTGCTGCAGCGTTAATATCTCAAAATAGCCCCAATTTTTCCATCAATTCTTGAAAATAGGCATAGAACCCCATTTCTTCCATCGACGATGGACATGCGTATCGAGTAGCTAGCACTCTGCGTGTCAGGCATCCAGGGTGCTTGGGCTCCTTTGCCCTACCTGTAGTAACCTCTGGCTGTGAAAACGGGTGTTGTGGCGGGCTTGGTTGCTGCTCAACATCAGGCCTCAGTATCATCTTCATCAGATAGCACTAGGCGTCGATGTGGTCATTGTTGTGGCTCGAGTTGCGGCTGTGTTACAGAGGAGACTGACGGTCATGCGGCTAAAACTGACGGTCGCGCGGCTGAGGCGGAATGTCTCTCAGATGAGACGGAGTGTCGGGAGGCAGACGACGGTGGTTGTGGAGAAGATGGTGCCCCCCTGTGGCTGTACGGTGGCTTCTTTGGTGATAGGATCCACTATGGCATCCAATTCCACCTCCGTCAACTGGGGGTGGTTGTTCCTTGGCTTCCTCTGGTAGGGGATGACACCCCTAGTCTTCGCTACTGCCTTCCTTGCAAACTTCTTCATTCTTGCTCAAAAAATGAAGTGGAATTAGAAAATTTTGGATTTCTCCGAAGAACGGGGTTGTTGGGGCGGAATGGAGAAAGAGTGGTGCGTTTGTGGATGGAAAATGGTGGAATATGGAGATTAAGGTAGTGGAAATGGTAGGGGAGTGATTGGGAATGGTTTGGGGATGATTTAGTGGGGATTCAAGGGTTGGAATGGGCAGGCGGAGCGCTGCACGGTCGCTAGGGCGCAGAGCACGACCGTTCTGTTCTTTGGAGAAATGAGCAAGTGAATAGAAGTTTTGCAAAAATTGAGTTTCAGTTGCTAGAATCGGGTTGCGGCACGGCCGTGGTGTCTTCATGTGCCACGGTCGTGCTGCCTTGCACGGCCGTGCTGCCCTGGTTCAATACTTAGTCGATTTTCTCAACTTTCTGATCATTTCCTTGTTGAATGTGAGTGCACCACCATGACCGTGTTGATTACCACGGACGTGTTGGTCACTGTAACAGCAGTATGGCACTCAAATCTTGTTCAAACATCAAAATTGATCTCAAGTTGATAGTCTATTGACTCTTTGTCAAAATTTCATCTATTCTTCTTCATTTCACTCTGTTCTCACCTGCACATATCAAAATTATACAAAAACTATCAAATACAAGTGTGTGTGTGTGCTTTCTTGGAAAAAAAATGTAAAAACAAACAAAAAGTATCAAAAGAGTAGATTGGGTCAAAAATTCCCAAACCTAAGTGGGTTGCCTCCCACAAGCGCTGAGTTTCTTGCCTTCAGCTAGGCTTCTTGGTGATTCTTCAAAATTCATCCGTTTGGCATTCTCATGTGTCCATTCTTGCAAAACATGCATCCTTCCTTTGCACTCAATCTGTTTTCCTCATCCCTTTGATCACAATAATCATCATTAACTTCTTCACCTTGATGTCCTTCTCTCAAATGCCCATTTGGACTTGTGAAGTGACCATGGCCAATATCCCTTTCTCAGACTCGCCGGGTTGGGGTCTTGTACATGTTAATGTTGATTTTTATGTCCATGAATGAGACTGTCATGGTGCCACTACGTACATGAATGTCGGCATCTTTTGTAGATAAGAACGACCTCCCCAAGATGATGGGAATCTTCCTATCCTCCGGCTCCATATCAAGTACAATGAAATCCGTCGGGAACACCACGTCTTTTTCCTTGTCTATCATCACCAAGACATCATCCACTCTACCCCTAGGCACTTTTATGGATCTATCTACCAACTGGAGAGTGCAATGTGCTAGCTTCAACTTGCCTAAACCCAGCTCAACATGATATGGCATCAAATTCACACTAGATCCCAAATCAAGTAAGGACCTGTCTATGCGATGTCCCCCTATGTAACTAGGTATGATTGGGGCTCCTGGGTCTTTTCTCTTTACGGGAAGTGAGTGTTATATGATGGATCTCACTTGTTCATTCAGTCTCACCTTCTTTGGGATCCTCCCCGTTGACCTTCTTTTCACAGTGCATAGGTTCTTGAGAAACTTGGCATAAGATGGGATTTTCTTGATAGCATCCAAAAGTGGAATGTTCACCTTTACTTGGCGAAACACATCAAGAATATCAACATTGTGCTTTTGCCTCCTTTTTCAATTCCGGTGGCTCATTTAGTGCTTCTACAAATGGAGGATCACTAGTTTTTTCCGCACTTACATGAACATGAGGCGGAACACTAGGGATGGTAGGACCTGCAAAAGGGATATGTGGCGGATCACATGGAATCCCAAACTCAACATGTGGTATCACAACATCATCTTCAGCAATATCGATCACGGTATCACCACTTGGCTGCCTTTGCTTTGTTTTATCAACCTTTCTTTGACTTTCGGGCTGCTCAAGAGTTTTTCCACTCCTTAGAACTGTCACAACACTACTTTGCTCATGATGGGGAGAGGGAGCATGTTGTGGCTGTGGAGGAGGTGGAGGTGACACTTGGGGTTGAAACTGAGGTGGAGAAGAGGATTGAGGGGGAGGAGAGAATTGGGGTTGGAAGGTGAAGTTTTGGGAAAATTGAGGTGGTGAAGGTGGTGGAGGAGTGTAAGACTGGGGATAGCCTTGGAAGGAGTGAATGGGATGCACTTGCATGGGGGGTGGACTGTAGAAAACTTGTGAAGATGGTATGGGTCCACTTGCTTCATGGTGGGTCTTGAAGACAATTTTTCCTCTTGGAGAGCGATTATAGAAGATAGTTGCTCTATTCTCTCTTCTAACCTTGCAACATCCCATTGAACATCATCAAACACTCTCAATCTGGAAAGAACCTCTTCCTCAAACCTTGAGCTGTATGTGGGACTTTGTGGTTCCTGGTAGCTATAGGAGTGAGGTGTCTTCTTTTCTTCCCCATAGAACTCTATAGAATTGATCGGGTGGCAAGGAGCATTTGTCACTTGGTTCTTCATGAAGTTCACCATGTCACCAAGAATCTTCATCACTTGCGGGCTTGATTCATCCTGAGTAGGGGGTGTCACACCAAAGGCATACCCTCTTTCATTCATCATGCTAGAAGCTCGAATTCTTGATCCTTCAGCCAACTGCTCAAACAAAGGCCATATCTCCTCAGGTAGCCTAGCCATGAAAACTTCTCCACAAGAAGAGTCCATTGTGTCTTGGTCCTTTAGAGACAAACTAGAGTAGAATGATTGAACTAGCTGCCACAAAGGGATCTCATGGTGAGGACACTCTCTCAACATCTTCTTAAATCTCTCCCATGCATTATGAAACTACTCATTGCCCATTTGGCTAAAACTTGTCACGGAACACCGCATTTGTGTCAACCTTGCTATAGAGTAGAATTGTCTCAAGAAAGCATTCTTCATTGTTTCCCAACTCATGATGTCCCTTCTTGAGTCATACCAGTCTTTAGCTCTATCTTTGAGGGAGAAGGATAACAAGGTCAATCGGATTGTATCATCACTAGTCGTCAGTGTCTTGAAGGTGGAGCATACTTCAAGAAAGGAGTCGAAGTTCTTGTAGGGGTTCTCACTCTCTAAGATGTAGAAGATGGGCAAGAGCCCAAGAAGACCTGGAGGAATAGAGAATTGCTCCCCTGGCATTTGATCGACCCTGCTAGCAATTGGCGATTTGTAGTTGCTAGGCATGAAGTAGTCTTGAAGCGGCTTATGAGGTGCATTTTGGTCTACCATCTTGTTTCCTCCCGAGTGGTTTGTCACATGCAAAAAGCACAACCAAGCAAAAGAGAACAAGTTAGCAAACCAATATACACAAAGAATACAAAGAAAAATGAATAAAGAATAGCAATGATGAGGGCAGTAGGAAAAGTCAAAGCAAACTAACTAGCTAGGCCGAACGCCTCTAATCCCTGGCAACAACGCCTGAAAGCTTGGTGTGATTCCTCTAGTGGTGCTAACACACTACTCAATTGAATAGATGCGCCCCACGAGGTCGGAATGCACGGTGGATGGGGGTTTGCTTTCGAAATTTATAAACCTAAACTAGCTACCTACGTCTACTAAAACACTACACCCGCAAGCGCACGGGGTCGTGTCATAGTATAGGAAGGTGGCAAGTAAAGAGTCGATCCACAGGGAAAAGAGGGGGCGCTAGAGATAGGTTAGTTTAGCTAGGTTCCTACTGCGGTGACTAGGGTTAAGGGTTTAAAGGTTGATTTTGATTGTTAACTATTATGAACAAGCAAGCAATTTAAGGCAAGAATGAAATCTATGTTAACCCTAGGTTAGATTAAGACTAAGCAAGCAATGAAAGACTAAGCTAGGTATGAAAAGGAAAATTACACTAAGGCAAGCGAGAGAGAAGCAAAAGAGCAATTAAAGAACTAAACTAGCATAAACAAGGCAAGAGCAAGGCAAGAAGCTAACTAAGCAATAAAAAAACTAACTAAGCTAAGCAAGCACAAATCTAGGGTTTTAAGCAGTAAAGAGATGTGTGGGATGTTTAGGGGTATGAACTTATCACTTAAGTTGAGGGGTGACATGTGAACATTATGATTCCATTTAGATTATCCAAACCAAACAACAAGTTAGAGCCTAATGGATTAACCTAAGCTACTAACTGGCCATGGATATGCTAGGTTGTGTATAGGGGAACTAGTCCCTAACACCCCCTACTACCCTTACGAGGCTCGATTGGGTTAGGGGTTAGGTTCAATCCAATTAGAGTCTAATCAAGTCTAGGTTTCTAGATTAGACATTCCTAGGGCAATTAGGGGCCGAGGGTAGTAATGGGGAGGTGAAATTAGGGTTTTGGACCCCAATTCCCCCATATTCTAGCCTTGAGAAGGCTCGATGCTAATTGCACTAGAATTATCTAATCTAGCTACTTAGATCTCTCACCTAGGTTTAGGGAGATTGATTAGGATGTAGGAAGATGGGAGGAAACCTAGGGATCCAAGAATTGGACCTAGGGGCAAATCCTAAAATTCACACATATAAGCAATTTGCTTAAATTCCTAGGTGATTTCACACACAAACCAACAAGCAATCCATGGAGAATGAGATAGAAATAGAATATAATCATTAACAAATGAAATGACAAAGTTTACATGTCATTTTCCCCCATCATGGTATCAAAGTAACATATTTTCCCCCAAACAGCCCACCCAAGGGGCCTATCTACTCAAAACAAAGCAAAATACAAAAAGAGAGAGGAAAGAGGTAGAAGAAGCCATGGATCTCAGAGTAGTGGATGAAATCCTTCTCTCCAGCAGCTGTAGGGTCATCCTCCTCCTTCTTCTTGGATGGAAAGGTGTAGAATGGTGGTGGGAAGTGGATGGAAGGCTTAGATATGGGGGGTTATGTGGTGGAAATGGTGAAATGGAGTGGATTTGAGGTGGAGGTGGAGTGGAATGGAGTAGAGGTGACAAGGGGGCGAAAATGGGACTCTAAGCAGCCACCCCCGACCCTCATCCGGCACTAGGGCTTATATAGGGATCTAGGGGGTCTAGGGTTAAGTTAGGGGCAAAATGGGGAAAGCAGTGGAAAAAAGGCAGGATTCTGTGAGTAGCACGGCCGTGGTGGGGTACCACGGCCGTGGTGGGTAGGGGTGAGCACGGTCGTGGTGGTAGAGAACAGACGTGTTGGTAAAAATGGCTAAATGTCAGGTTGGTGGTCAAAATGGCCACGGTCGTGGTGGAGGTGGTGTGCCACGACCGTGGTGCTTCTCCACGGCCGTTTTGCTCTGCTGTGCCACGGCCGTTTTGCGGAGCACGGCCGTGGTGTCTGCACATTGCACGGCTGTGGTGCTCTGCACGGCCGTGGTGCTCTCTGCTTCACTTGGATGTTGAGCCTGTTGATTTCTAAGTAATCTAGCACGGCCGTGCTGGGTCCTGGATCAACACTTTAACTTGGATCTTTGGCTTTTCTTGGACTTCTTTGCTTCAATTGATCTTTGGCCACTAGGGGTAGGTCGAGGGAGCATCAGACTTCACTTTGGGCCTCTCCAAGTGTAGAGGAACCCTAGGATCTCCCCTTCCCCCTCTCATCCATCAAGCATGGTCCAAATGCCTGAAAAACATGCAAATAATGTCCATAAGTGCATTTTATACAAATAAGCATATTAGGGGGAATGACATGCAATCTAACAGGTATAAATGTGATTGAAGAGCAAAAAGACACAAGATTAAGCCCTAAAATAGGGCTGAATCAGCAAGCTTATTGTAAGTAATGCCTTAACCTGAGATGAGTCCATATCATTAAAGATAGTTGGAGCATTCATATGTGTAACCTATGCACTTCATGGTAAGAGTGATATGTTATTGGATGGAAGGATTAAGATGGAAAATACCTTAATCCAAGATAAGCTAATAACTTAAGAAAGTTGGAAGTAATGATGAAAGTGATACATCAAGATATGAAAGAGTTCACAGTTAGCACCTCAAAGTTGATATACTTTGATAACTATGAAATCCTAATGTGAGATGGGAAACCTTAACCCTAAATCGGGTAATGGGACATGAGAAATCATAGTTTGATATGAATAGTAAGCCCTAACCCTATTAAGGGAATAGAGGTGTTACTATTGTATTACATGAAAAAATATGGTTAGATGTTGCCTAATGAGAGGGACAAGATGTTTAATGGACTTGTGAGCCATATGGTTAGATGTTGCCTAATGAAAGGTGACAACATGCTTTGCTTTATGGGCCTTATGAGCCATGAGAGCAATTATGGCATAGTGAGAGGTACCAAAATGATTACAAAAGTTTATTGTAAGAAAGGATAATGTTTTAATAAACTTAATAAAAGGAACAATTGTATTCAATAAAGAATGTGAAAAGCTATGCAGGCTAACCTCAGGGTTCAGAGCCTAAAGTAGTATGTGATGATCAATGATGAGTTAAAGGAATTAAATTCCATGAACTATGTAATCAGGGTTGGTTAAAGTCCAATACCTGGCAGAGGCATGAAGCCTGTAATCAGGAGTGGTTAGAGTCCACTGCCTGGCTGTGTAATCATGAGTGGTTAGAGTCCACTGCCTGGATGTGTAATCAAGAGTGGTTAGAGTCCACTGCCTGGCTGTGTAATCAGGAGTGGTTAGATTCCACTTCCTGGCTGTGTAATCAGGAGTGGTTAGAGTCCACTGCCTGGCTGTGTAATCAGGAGTGGTTAGAGTCCACTGTCTGGCTGTGTAATCAGGATTGGTTAAAGTCCAATACCTGGCAGAGGCATGAAGCCTATAAACCACAAGATTAGCATAGTCTAATACCTGGAATGAACAAGATTGGCTAACTCCCAATACCTGGAATAATAATACAGGATTGGTTAACTCCCAATACCTGGAATGCATAAGATTGGCTAACTCCCAATACCTGGAATAATAATACAGGATTGGCTAACTCCCAATACCTAGAATGCACAAGATTGGCTAACTCCCAATACCTGGAATAATAACACATGATTGGTATTAACCCAATACCTAGAATAGTTGCACAGGATTGACATAGATCAATACCTGGAATAGTTGCACAAGATTGACATAGTTGAATACTTGGAATGGATACACAAGAATAATATAAGTCTGTTTAGCAGATTGGCTAAGGCCAATAAGTTGAAACAAGAATGTCTCATGGGTGACACATCAAGATAATGAGTGTCACAAGAGAAGTTTGACATGATGGTATAATATGGATGATAAATGATATACATGTTCTTCCTATTCCTTATTAAAAGAATAGATGATATATTGCTCTATCATAATAGTTACAATGCTTACAAAGTTGAGAATGCTTTAAACTGCTTAACCCCTGCTCAGTTTCATATCTTTAATTACAATACAATGTTTTGGCAGAGAGTTATATCTCCCGTTGGGGCAATTTACAATTGTATCACCCCCGTGGGATCTAATGTTTTTAGGTGGACGCGGACAAAGAGGCAGGAAACCTTTAGCAGAGAAGGAATAATAGCAGCATCGAGGACATCAGTAATATCTCAGGTGGAGATACTGCATGTCTAGTTGTATAGATAGTAGTCCTATGTTTCGTCTCTGTACTGTCAGGTCCTCGGGATTTATAGATAGTGCTTTTATCATCGACTTGGAATTTTGGCTTGATGCCTCGAGGTTTTATGCTGTCTGTACATAATGTTGAATAGGACAGCTGATGTTGTAATCCTCGAGAAGAGATAGTACATGTTGTGTACTTATGGAACAGAATGTAAATATTATAGTTTGGTTCTTGAAGAAAAAGATTTCCTATGTGTAGATCTCCTTGCAAAAAGTTTTAATTTCTAGTGATTTTTAGTAATCTGCTGCAAATGATTCGCTTCCGCTTAGTAATCTTGTGTTTTATAAGTTGGATGCCACAATGGCTTGTTACCTTGTATGTGATGATGAGTTCCTTAGTGATGAGAAGAGGGGGTCGTTACCCCAACATATGTGATCTTGGTGATTAGAAATATGGCGATTGGAAAATATCAAGTGATAATGTGATGAGATCACACCTTATGTGCTCTTATTTGTGTAGAATTTGTTTAGAGGTTGTACATTGTAACTTGATTGATGCTAAAAGATGCTTAAATGGTCTAACTAATCCAGTGGAACCTAATCTTGTAGCTTTCCATGTGCCATAGACCCATTTAGTGTCAATACTTGCTGAATGGAGAAATGAGTTTAACTCAGAGTACATATTTTTGAATATGTGGGGGTGAGGATGAATATCCCTTTACGTCCAGGAACATGTGACACATGATTGACTGCAGGCCATACCTAGAAGAGAACAACTTTGAACCATAGCTCAACGATATATGACACATGATTGGTTGTGGGCCATACCCTAGAAGAGTGCGACTGTGGGTCGTAGCTCAGTTTTACTAGCGCCGTGACCTGTACTAAGGTGGGCTAGGTTTGTACAGCTTGACTATATGTTGCTAGAAGCAATTTGACTGATGATGTCACTGCATATTTCACTCATGTACTGACCATGAGGTGGTGAGGTCATGGATTCTAGCTCTTCCACTAGACCGGTATGGCACCAATTTTGACTTAGCAGTGGTCGTTTGGATTTGGGTGGTATGACTCAAATTCTCGAGGCATAATAAAATACATAATCAGCCATATAGTATATCTGTATAGGATCAAATATGGAAACATTAGATGAGGCCTTGCTTGATCTTTATACAATATTGTTGATAGGAAATATATATGTTCTTAATATTCCTTTTAAATGGTTAAGCTGTTTCACAATTCAACAGTAATTGCTCACCTTATTAATAATGATTACTTGTTTCTTATAGTTGTAACTTTACTGTTGCTTTATTTATCTTATCTGTGATAATAATAGAGTTGGTGGAGAGTTATATCTCCCGCTGAGATTTAGAATCTAACCCCACGGGTTTCCCACATCGTTTTTAGGTGGACGTGCACGAGGAGGTAGAGATCGTGTAGAAGAGGTTGATGAGTAGTAAGAGAAATAGTAGCCAACAAGGTTGGAAGTGCTGATGGATGTCTTTTGTTGATAGAGTCTTGGAATCATATCTGTACACCCGGGTCCTTGGGGATGTTTTGTGGACGTGCTTTTGATATGTGGGTTGGCTGGTGTTCCCTATTGTGTGTGTGTGTGTGTGTGTGTGTGTTCCAGAATAGGTTCTCTGGTAAAAGGATGATGGCACACATGGTAAGTGCTCTGAGGCATGAAAGCACCGTATGTAGATGTTCTTGTTGTTTGACAGTTTTATGAAAACGGTTTTAATTTTTAGTATTTTTCAATAATCTGGTGCTTCTTCCACGGTTTTGTTTTGAGTAATCTCACTTTTGTGTCAGATGGGGTGTCTCACATTAACTCTAGAACTAGAAAATAATAATAAAATGCTCCTAAAGAGAGATCTAAAGCATGCAACTAAATTGTTAAATATGCATTTATCAATATCTCACTAGGTGAACCAATGTATGTCCCCTCAAGGGAATCTTACATATCTCACCAGGTAAATCGGTGTACCTTCCCTCGATTGGACTCTTTCTCATTCTCGATTCATGGACATAACTTCAATTTCTCATAAATTTTTATTTATCATCCTAGGGCCCATTTTCGGTAATTTGCGAGTGGATTTCTACTAGAATTATCCATATGAGATTCCCATTATTGGATTCAATCGTCATCTGTATTCAAATGATACACATAGAATCCTAGCTTTTGTCTAACTAAAACAATCAATACATTTATGAGAGTAAGTTAAACTTTAGAAAACTACAAGAAATAGAGCATCGTTAAGGCGATTGCAAAATTATTACACATACCTTGATTTGGTGCATGTATTAACTAAACATAATATCAATCAACCAATACATTTTTTTATAAGAAGTCACTAAAAATTTCCTACCAAGACCATACAAAACCTCAACTAGGGCCTTCAGGTTTTAGGTCCAGGGTTTGGTATATTGGAAAAATATCTCAAAAGTCATATTTTCAAACCCTTAACATCACCATTCATATCAGACTAATCATTATTTTAAATAATTGAGAGGGACTCTAAGTGTCACCAAAGGTACTCTTCTTAGAAACATATTATACATACTATCACAAGGTCTAAGATGCTATTTGTATTAATTCGTCACTTTTAGGTTCATAACATGTATGTGCTTCAATCATATTAAGAGTAGTACCACAATGATCAGATATGGATGATGAAACTTAACTTCCATGTCATATCTACATATTTTATCCACTTTTGCATTATAACATCAGTATTTGTTAGATCTTCTCTAATATAATCATTGAGCTATTGATATGGTCCAATCCAGGGTATTGAATAAATAATAATCAAGATTAAGCCTTTAGTCAATTTTAAATAATTAAGTATAAAATAATAGTTGAGCAATGATGCTATTTAGGCTTTTTAACAATTTTATCATATTCATTGGATTTCTTTGATAAAAAATGAGTATTTATACGTAATTTTTTCGCAAGTGAATTAATTAATATGGTTCATTAGAGACCTGGCTAGTGTCTGAAATTACTGGCCTGAGATACATTAATTGTGGGGGGAAATGATGGATATAGGATCATCACATGATTTTTGATCATATACTAGATAGATAGTCATTGAGTGTTTCCTCCACTTACATGGTCACACATGAGAGAGAATGGGTGAGTGGGGGTGATGGAAACATGCCATTGGATTTAAGTCACAAGCTGAACCAATTGGAGATACAATGGTGGCTGCTTTTTTCTCTCACTACCATGGAGCGTAGCAGGTGCAACAACAAGATGGCGACTTTGTGGTCAACTCCGGTTGTTTGGTTTGTCGTGAAAGCAAGATAGGGTGAGCACTTAATATGGGTATGAGTATAGTAGATCTACAAAAATGGAAGTGAACTAAGTTTGCTCAAACAATTAGAGGGAGAGATCCAGGGCTAGGGAGGTCTCCAGTAGGACTTGTGGGGAGACAACAAAGTGAGGTCTGATATTTTTCTTAGCATATACGAGAAAATATGCTTGTCTTAGTTAAGGGAAGAAGTGAAGGAAAGGACAAATCCATCAAACAAAACTTGCAATTGGTTCTTCTATTATGAGTAGGCTGCTTCTCCCTTATATACTTGTATAGAAAACATTTGATCAAGATAAACCAACCAATTATGAATCATATAAGGGGAAAAGTATCACTAATGATTGGTAGAATATGGAAAGTAAAATAATGAACATATTCTCATTTTGCTTTTTCTTAGGATCAACAAATGTTGCTTTACAAACTTGATCAATAAATTTCAAATTCCAACGTAAGCGGTGCATAAACAAAATAAACTCTTGGTCATTATTTGTTTCTTACGTTGTGTATTTAGCAAAATAATTTATTGATAAGCATAGGTTAAGAACTTACATTGTATACAAACAAAATAAAGTGGTGATAAGTCATTCGTTAAAAACTTCTCTCTTTAGTCATCCAAGGTATTAATTAATGTCAAAGTTAGTAAAATGAGCCCATCAAATGTTGACGAGCCGCATGCTAGAATAACTTAGAAGTTTCACTTCTTCTAGTTAATTCTCACAATGATCGTGATTCGGATCTTACTAAAGTTGACAAACGCCCCTTATGTTGTAGTCTCCCTAATACAAGAATAACTCATAATTTTCACTTCTTTTGGTTAATTCTCATATTGATCGTGGTTCAGATCTTACTAAATTTGACAAACGCTTTGACAAACGCCTTTATGTTGTAATCTCCCTAATGACTAAGAAAAGTCTAAAAAAAGAAGTATTTCATGGCTTATTCAAAAGCCCAAAAGGAAAATTTGAATTTCTAATCAAGCTTGCAACTAACACTAATATTAGAGAAATAAATTGTCTAGGATAGATACTAACACAAAATTTTGAAGTTATTTTCTGATTATTGTTGTCTCATATGCGCAAGCGTAGGATTCATTACAAGGAAGCTACTTGTCCATAACTTGATCTTCAAGCAACCATCAATTATCATGTAATTTTTTAAAACACTAGCAAATTTCATTCATGCTGAAAATTATGGAATTTCTTTCGTAATACTTTTGTCTTTTCATAACAAAAAATGACACTGAAACAGATATTTGAAAGGCATTTTCTTGATTTTTAGTGTATGATTGTTCTTAATTCAAGTTAATAGTCTCAGTTATATATATCCTCAATGGGGGATTACAACTAATTGATTGTCAATTGGTCGTTACCTATACCATTAAGGTAATGAATTCACACAATCTTGCCCATAGGGACTAAAAGTAAATCTTAGATTAATTATCAAGATTTAATTGTAGTAAATAACATTTTCCAACTTTTGTGAAAAGAAGGAAAATTTGACGTTCTCACAAAATTTCTTTGGAAAGACAAGGAAGGCCAAATACATGCCCTTATTGTAAAATGTAAAATCCTTGTAAGACCTCACGGCTTGTGAGGTTTGGGCATTGTCGATCCACAACCCCATCTCTTTGTCTTTTAGGCAGATCATTAAATGCTCTTTCCATAAGCGTTAAAAAATGGCCAAACCACGTCACGAATGAATATTATTCTAAAAGTGATACTCGGAAACATCCGACTTCCAATTGGACATTTCCTTTTCAGAAGTATTAAGAAAAAAAATACTTTATCATCCAATATTCCATCGTCAATCCCAAATCTTTTTTCTAAAATCAATGTCTGGTCAGGTCCTTTGTATATCAACAATCTCATTCAGGATAATTTCATCAATTAGTTATTCCTATTGCTCTTAAGTCTATTTATATTACATTATATTTTTATATATTAATGCATATACGAAGTCCATAACTTCTTAGAGACTCGAAAAACTAAAACGTGTTATCTCATATTCTATTATACTATACATTGAGTTATAGGGGCTCCCCACTTTATATCTAAGCACTTCTTATACATAATTTTTGTTTATATATATCTCTAAGGAATATCACGTTTGTGATGTTTCTGCCTATCTAATATATACTTTTGCCTATCTAATATATACTTTAAATATATTATCCAAAAAATAATACGGACTTTGCTTTTCTTCCGTGACAAGTAAGTGCAAAGTGTTATAGTACAAAAATTAGAGAACTCCACTTTTCGGTGTCCATGTTCCAATGACTCACACCGAGAAAAAGTAAAGAACATTAAGAATGTACGGACAGTAAACGAACTGTAAAGTCCCTCGTTGCGGTAATAGTTGGAAGCTAAGGCAACATGGGTTCTACTTGCCCTTCAACAGATCAAAATTAAAGTATTCCTCACTAGCTAGGGTTTACCTTAGAATACGTGCTTGCTTTAAGGTTTTACCTCACGTAGAAAAAGGTTAACGGTTCTTTTATATTATATTTATATATTATATATTATATATTATATATATAAGCCATGATGGAGTTATCCTCGACGATCTTATGCATATTTGTATATTTACATCTATTCCCTTGAACGGCGTGAGAACATTTGACAATATCATTAATGTCTATAAATGATATATTATCGGAACCATATTTTTCGTTTAAAGCGGATACAATGTGCAATCCGTGAAGAAAAATGCAATAACTATTTCCCGTTAATAGAAATTGAACTTTTATTCGTAATAAGATTACAATGATTTCGGTTTCTTTCGTGGCAAGAAAGGGCAATGTTTTTCCGGAGGATTGGATTTATTATTCAACAGGGCAGTTTGTTGTCCGTCTCCCTTCTATTTCTATTTCTTTGTAATAATTCATACTTTCATGAAAAAAGACAATACTTTTCCAATACAAAACTGAAAAATACCCTACTTTATTCCTAATAAGACATCAAAACCGAGTCACGAAACAACAAAAGACTCATCTAGAATAAAATCCCCGTTACGGTAATACTTGGGTGCCAAGGCACCATGGTTTCTAAATTACCCTTCAACAGAGTCCATATTAGCGTAATCACCATCAACAGTCCCGGCGCTACGAATACTCTCCTGGTACCTATATATAAGCCGCCCTGCCTCCTCTCCTGTCAACCATCTCTTTCAGCGAGCCATGGACCGGATGGTGGCGATTCGCGGGACATTCTGGTAGTTGAGTTAGGGTTAGGGTTTTAAGGAGGCTCCGTACCCTAGAAGCCCGAAGCGGAAGTACGCCGGCGTGCCCCTGCGCCGTTGACGATGGCGTGGCACACTAACGCGTTCGACCTCCTCGACGAGGAGGACTCGGACGACCTTCTGGCAGTCGTCGATCACGTAGTTGCAAAGAAGATGGAAAAGCAGCGGCTCGAGGAAGAGGAGAGGAAGAGAAAGGAAGAGGAGAGGGCGAGGCAGGAAGAGGAGAAGAGGAAAGCAACCGAAGCCGGTAAGTATGTTTCGATGTTGTCTTTTTCTGTATAACTGCATTGCTTTTGTCTCCGTATACCCTTGTTTGATTCCTTTGTGTTTTTCTTTGTTGTTTATAGAAACGGGAGGAAGGGGAAGGGGTGGCAGAGGTCGTGGCAGAGGAGGGCGTGGAGGCGATCTTGCTGGTGGGCGGTCTCGTGGACGCGGCGGGTATTATAATGGGGGTCGAGGATATGGGAACGGAGATCACTATTATCAAGTCGATAACAGAGGGTATAATAATGGCGGCAGAAACGGAGTGGAGAGGACGGAAGGGGCTGAAATTCAGAATCAGGAGGGTGGAAACTGGCAGTATCAAAACGGTGCTGGATATTACGATCGCCGTGATGGGAGGGGATCCCTGTGGCGAGGGCAAGGCAGGGGATACTACCAGGATGGAGGGTATGAAGCGGGCGAGCAGTATTACGACCAAGGATATGGGGAAGTTGGAAACCAGTACTATGAATATGGAAACCAAGGGGCTCCCATTGGCGATGGGTATAATGGCGACCGGGGGATACGGGGTTACAGAAACGACACGCAGGGTTTTAGAGGAGAGGAGGGTCAGCAGGGGCAAGGCAATGGAAGTTACGCCAATCAGATGTGGGTTCCTGTCTCGAAGAACGATGACGGTAATGAGAAGACTGTGAACGGCGACAATGAGCATCAATTAACCGATGGCAAGACCGCTGAAGTTGTTGAAGGAACCGAAAGGTATGCTAGCTTCTGAAATTTCAGTCCTACTGCGCATCATTAAGATCTCTGTTGTTCTTGTTCTCACAGATTTAATTTGCTACGATCCTTTTGATGTAGTTTACGAGTTGTCGTGTATTTTAATGAAAGTTGGTCAAATTTTACCAGACTTGTTTTTTCTACAGTCTATTACTACGTTAATAACAGAATACCGATCTACTGATTATGAATAGCTTCGTGTAGCAACATTTATCTTAATCTGAAATAGGAGAATCTGATATTTTCTGCATATGAATTTGATCTTTTGGCATTATATACTTACGGCAACCTGGATAGGTGCCTCTGGTTTTCTGATTATGGCGATCTAATGCAGAAAGTGCTTATGAGCAGTAATTATGTAACGATATTTATCTCTCTGAAATTTTCGTTATCAGAATCTGAAATCCCCCCTCCCCAAATAAGATTTGATCTTTTGTTGTCGCGTCACATTCATGATGCGTCTTTATACATATCTTGTTATGCCGCATTCTTTAGTGTAAAACTGTTTTTCTGATATTCATGTCCTTTTGGCTTTGTGTAATATGATCAAAATGTTCCGAGTTTATTAGCGTGTATCTTAGACAGAACTAGAATTGTGCTTCCTTCTTCTGTCGGGTTGATTAATGAATGGATGTGGTTAAGTGACTTTCATTTTATTTTTGAAACCATGAACCTGTCAAATCCTGTAGGTTTCAAATCAAAGTTTTTGAACTGAATTAAGTTTGGCGCAAGTCTCACCCTTTACCAAACTGAAATGCATTTGTGTCAATTTGTCTTGGTTGGTGTGGTTCAATTCAAGCTGCCTCTCATCTCTTAGTCAATGTGGTTCACAGTCTGTCTGCCATAAAAGTGAGACCGATTCATTTGTAATTAGATTAACGCCTGTATAGTTTTTAAATTAAACAATGGGTAAAAACATTTCTTTTTTGATAGCTTAAATGCAGTCTACCTGTTGTGATGGTTTCAGTGTTTCCATCACTAGTCCAATATTATGTGATATCAAAATGCTACCATACTGTAAAACGGGAATATATTCATGATTTTTTTATAGTTTTCCTCTTCACCCTCTTTATTGGTTGTATTTATGCTTGTTGATTGTGTGTATATAATGCCATATTCAGAAAGAATATGCCTGGGAAGAACCCGGTGCATGATGGTGCTGCTCAGTCCCACCCTGTTAAAGGAACTAAATCAGCAACTGGCAAACCTGAATCTGAAGTTCAGGAAGTAGATGACAGTAAGGTAACGATATTTTATCACTTCTTTTCAAGTACGAAATGCTGTGCCCTACCCATCATAAGAACAGTTTATGATTCTATTTGTTTCAGAAAATGACTTTGGTCGAATATGAAAAGATAGTTCTGGAGAAGAGGAAGGCTGTAGAGACTGTCAAGCCTGAGGCTAGAAAGGTCGATTCCAAGGAGTTTGAGGGAATGCTCCTGGTGTCTAAGAAGAAAGAGGATGATGCACCTCATGCTAATGCTGTATGTCAAATGCGTTAGCCCATCCTGTTGTTTTAATTTTTTAACCCCGTTTGTTAATTGCCTCTGTTTTATCTTTAGAAATCTGAGGACAAACCCACGCGAAAAGGCAGTTCTGAAAAGGAGGAGAAAGTTGGCAAGGTAATAAGTCATACCTGCAGTAATGTTTCTGACACAAACTTAAATTTTTGTACTCAAAATTGCATCTTAATGGTACTGTATGATAATCTTGTTTGTAAACTTGTATATATGGTTATGTTCTCTTGGTCCTGTGAAAAAGGATGGATAGCCTATCATACTGTGGTCTTAAATGATTATTTATTTATTGTGATAGGATAAAAAGTGCTCTTATGTCAAGCTTGAAGCTAATGAAGTAGATTTCTAGCGTGTAGCCACTAATTCTATTCTGTCAGTGCCTATATAACTAATGCATTCGTCTATATTTTTTAATCTTTTTGCAGGTTCTAAGCATTGCAAAGTTCTTCCAGCTACCCACTAATAATCAGTATAGGAGAGGCGGATTCCGAGGTGGCTACAGAGGCGTTGAACGCGAAAACGGCAGGGGCCGTCCAAATTTTGGATACAGGAATGAAAGTCAGGGCGGGGAACAGAGAAACCGTGGATTCCGAGGTGGCTATTCAAACGGCTACGATCAGGGTGCTCGTGGTAATGGTGGGCCTAGAGTTGGATATCCAGCCAATAGAAGCCAGGATCTGGGCGAGAGTGGCAATGGTGGGTCAGTGAATGGCCATTCTAATGGAGCACCTAGACAGAATCAAGGCGAGCTTACAAATGGTGATTCTGGAAGGCCAGCTGGTCAAGATCGGGTGCAGCAGGGCAATGGTCGAGGTCGTGGTGGTTACCCGGCTAGACCTGCTGGTCAGGAGGCTCAACACTTGCGGATCCGTCAAGTACTTCCCCCTAAGCTGGAGGATCAGAGGCAGTTCCCAACTTTGGGCTGATGGAGTTTTCGTTTTTCATTCTATTTAATTTTTGGCCTTCTGCTCATCCTACTTTTCGTGGTATGTAGCTTGTCTATAGTCTTATATGGCTTTGCTATTTTTGGGGCTGTTAAAAGTAGTCATTGGCGGAAGGGTGACTGATACAATAGGGAAGGCTACATTGGTAAAGTGAGAACAAATTGTTGGGCATCGTTTGAAACAAAAATAATTTTCTAGACAATGATAATCTCTGTTTCTTGTTGTGGTAGTGACCAAATATTGATTTTGAATTAGAGCTCTCAATGATAATGGTGTCCTCCAAAATTTTCATATATTAGTGATGCACCTTGCCTGTGGTTTTATATTAATTGGTATGACGGGCACAGTTACATGAAAATCTAATTCGTCATCGTTTTGTATGTGAACACCAAAACATATCCATGTTTTATGAAGTTTTCATCTAAGTATCCAGTTTTGACGCTTTTATTGATCTGAATTTATCTTAAAATGCTGGTGGTCTGGTGCCTTGAAAATTGATAATCACCTCGCTTTTCGGAAGCGTGAAAGATGGGAGGCTACTTCTGTCCGAACTTATTGGCACTTGCATTTCGTTTCGTCCTATTTCACCCCTTATTATTTTCCGTCTTGCTTTTGGAAGAAACTTCTAGAAACAAATATATATACACATTCATCTTGAAATGTCTCTGCTAAGTCTTATTTTAGTCTCATCTTCCCCCCTTGAACTATTACTCTTCGGCAGTGTTCTTTATCTGTGGTATTTTGATGTGTTAAATACTGTGCTCCATCTTCACGGTTAACACGCCCGTGTCTGCTATGTGCTTGTTATCCCGTTTCCCTCTTCTCGCGTTAATTCTTTTTCTGTTAAATCTTCTAGCATTTGATATGCTTTTCTGCTACGTAAGTGCAGCTGAAATTGAAGTGAGGGTTCGTGCTTAGGTCACATGAACTGGAACGTGCTCGTCTTAAAACCTGGTTTGATTTGTGATCACGAGTCTGGGATTGGGTTCACTTACTAAAAAAAATTAAAGCTGGTTTTGATCAATTGAATTGATAACTTGATGAATATACCTAAATGAGAGCTACTTGCCAGCCGATGACGCCACCCAAACATAGATTTAAATGGCTTGGCCACACATCAATCTGTTAGCTTTACCACCACCTAAATATTTAGGTATTTGGTGTGTTGGACATTTTTGGACCCTTACACAAGATTCGTTATAAACTAACATTTTGATAAATTCCAAACCCTATTATTACCAAGGGCTGAGCGCAGTATAGACTAATCTGCGGTGATTTTCTTTGTTTCTAAAAAGCTAATTAAGATAACCAGTAAAGAGGAGCGGTATTGAAACTTAAGGATATACTACGTAGTTACTATGGGCACGTTTGTTTTCGTGGACGTAGCCGTATTGGATTGTACATTATGCTCCAGCAAAGTAAAAATTATGTTTGATTTATTGAACTGGAGAAATGGAAGGACACTTGCATTTTTAGACAAGTACAGACAAACCAAAGTTAAAATTTAATATTACAGGGATTAGTGAAATCAGAAAATCATGTACTGGGATTATCAACCTGCTGCATTCCTGCAAATCCATCTACATACTGCAATCCAAACGTGCTCTATTTCTCGACACAAATCCGGCAAAGGTGAATCATCTACTTAAGTGGTCGTTCTTTTTCAAATTATTCAAAATCCTTGTACTCCAGTGCACACACGATAAATAATTCTAGCAGCTGCTCTGGTTCGCAACCGACAAATGATTATGCGGCATTCAATTGTGCACTTTCGAACGCCCCCTAAACACGGTGTGATTTAGAATCTGCCAATTCTTTCTGGCATTATTACCACTTCTAGGATTAGTAAAGATTCCATCCAAACGCCCCTTAAGAGACAATAACGACAAATGTGAAAAATATATGAGGTGGTTACTGCACATCTTGGAAAAATTAAAAGAAGTGACAAGCGCGTGTAAAACAACGGAAAATGAATTTGAATCATATGCGGTGTCACGCTCCATGCAAATCTCCCATTCTTTTTAAATAACAACAACATAGACGAGGCCTTAAAAAAAAAAATACTCGACAACAGGAAGCAGATGCTAACATTCATACATGCAAGGAAATATGGAAACCATACAGAGCGTACTATAATTTTGTTATAGCAGAATGTCCGCTTACCCAACATCTAGTAAGATCCGTGTCTCCCTTCAGAAGTGCGATACTTCTTTCTGGAGTTCATAAATAATAGAAGACGAGTGACATTTTCTTTAATACCATGAATCTGATTAGAATACTGAATTATTGAGGAACCGAAGGAATAAAAAGGGTAGAGGACGCAAAAACTAAATATCACATGCGTATGGATATATTAACTTCAATGCTTATTTGACTGACACTTTCAACCGTGAGATAGAACCTTCCTGACCCATTACTCTACCTCTAAAAGTTAGTAACAATCATACTTCGTACGTTTGTAATGCATATATTTCAACATCACGTTTCTTAAAAGTAACATTCCAAACCTTCATGATAATGGAAGCTTTTACCATACTGCCTACCTTCTTGAACCCCAAAACAGTATCACTTTCGAGAATGTGGACTTGATCCTAAGAATTAGTGTGAATTTTTTTTCTTCATCTCATCGCCTGCTAATGATTTGCAAAATTCTCGCAATCTATTTACTATGGAATTTGGATAAGAAAATGAAGAAGACTAGTGTAGGTGAAAAGAAGATAAATTGTTGCGACTCACTCCAATCTTTTAGCCAAAGAAAAAAACCTAGATTTCTATTTTCCAACTATTATCTTTTCCAACTACAAAGATGAGTAATTAGTTTCAGTAACCAAAGAATTCCTTATTCATTTAAATCTTATGAAGGCCAATACATCATAAAATATCCCTAGAAATCTAATTTAAAAATGGGAATTCGGTTTTACTTGTATCTCTCATGAGTTTGTGAGAAATTATTAGGAGTTGTATATTGTTCAATGTACGCAAGAGTTCAAGAATCTAAGTAAGATGTATTCCACTTAGCTCCTCGAGTTCACCTCAATATGAGAGCAGAGGAGCCCATATTTTCTTTGAATACAATAGCCAAATGTGATAAGAAGTACAAAGATATGATGTTGACACACTCTGTGATGAGGTGATGTTACCTAAATACACAAGACATACCTATAGATTTATGTAGGTTGCATGCCAATGATCCTGTACACTTTAAACTCATACAACTGAGGTGTGGTGAGATCAATCACCACTTTATAATCATAAAATTGAGGCGTGGGGCAAAAAACCTCTAAGATCATCGACTGTGGGCTAGGTAGTTGTTTTATAATAAGAGAACACGGTACACTAGAATCAACAAGGCAAATAATGATAATACTTAATTTAATTAAATATAGTTACACAATGATGTTTGTGCTTTCCCTTAGTGTTTTTTATACTAACATGGTTATATAGTGAATTTCTATTTCATATTCTCATGCTATGCCCTGTCCAATAAAATTTATATAATTGTATACTTTTATCTCTTCGTAGAAATTTTCCTTTCACTCAGATTTTATCTCTCGCCTATTGTTTTTTATGCTTTTAGGGTCTTGGAAACCTCCACTGGGTTACCATGGTTATATAGTGAATCACTGCATGATTGGCGTCTGAAGTGATTATGCTGGCTAACACAAATACGTCTAAACTTTTCCTTTAATATCCTTTGCATATCTTTACAAGTTATGACATGTAGATCAATTCATCCTTACAAATATCCTTCTCATAAACAAACCATAAGAACATTTCTTATTCATCTTTTTATAGTTTAACACATTCTGATCTATGAATCACATATTTTACAATCCATTATACAAGGAGGAAAGATAAAAGATTATTTCTTAACTATTATTACTCTTTCTTTTTCTCACTATAGGACCTAGAGTGGATATGGACCGAGACTATCAAATTCTACCTTAAAACACTGCTAACATTCTTTTGTGGCTTAAATATTATGAAATCGATAGCCATCTCCATAATCAACTAGTTGGGTTACTTAAAAATTTGCTAAGTATATTGTGAGCTATTGGCTTATTGAATGGAAATTTACCAAGTAGACAAGATGATACAATATTCTCATTTAAATGGATTGTAACATAAGAAGACATAAGAAAGCTACTAAATATTGAACTAATTGAGAAACAATGAAAGACTCATCAACATACTAAGTATAAAAAAAACTGAACAAACATTTCAAAATTTGAATGCTTGAGATTATGTTCATGAATCTAACTTCTTAGTCTCTCAATCACTTTATTAATGTCCTAGATCCACATGAGATGTACTACAACATGTAGAAGCATCACAAAGAGATACAAAATATAGAGTTGAATTGGGATTCAAAGTCTACTAATTAGCTACTTGGTTTGCGATAGGTCTCTCCACATCTGGCCTCAACATCTATATCAACTAGCCGGATAAATTGGACTCCTCCTATGAACCTGGGTACTCATGTAGAGAGTCGAAGTACTCTGGATCAACCTGCCTACATTACTAGTTTCATAGGGGCTGACTCACTGAGTAGTAACTAAACTGAGCATGTAGTAACTAAACTGAGCATCACTGAGATCTTCAGTTATCATTGATACTTATCTATAACTGTACTGAAACTAGATAACACTATGATCTCCAATTATTGTTAGGCACCACTAGGTATTACTGGAATCTCCATTTAATGTTGGATACCCCTGTCATATTTCAAGAGGTCGTCCACACTGGGCTTAACCCCTCATGCTTCAACGACATGCTCTGACTTCCTCACTCTACTAGTGGGTTTTTTGTTTCCTCCATTACATTACACACTTTCACAAGGAATCTACTGTGTTCATGGAATCTAACAATCTAATAATTCTTTAATTTCACTTTTCAATGAAGTACTAAACATTTCTTAGCTTTAGTCTATAATTGGATCATTCTATTTTCTTTTAAAAATTTTATAAAGGAACATGATGATTCCATCATTTACTTCTTTATATTTTGTCTTTATATCACTAGGCTTTTCCATACAAAAAGGATTGACAACCCAATTTGTATCTTGATCCTATGTGAAGGTATTCATTTAATTGTTTCAATATCCCATAATGTAATTAATTGTATACTACAACAATGCTATTGAATATCATACTAAACAAAATTGGGTATCTCTTATACTCTAAACTGACATTGAACTGAAGTACTAACTTTCAATACCGTATTTCATTTGAGCTAAATAAACAAATTATATGAACAAATCTAGGTTAAAACAATAATATTGATCTTTCATACGAAATGCAATTTATTTTGGCCTAACTGATCTATAGCAAACTGAACTACTAACTATTAAATATTGTAATTTATCTTTACTAAGCACTGCATATTAATTATATTTACTTGAGAATATCTAAACATACTGGCATGCTCTGTGCTATAACAAAACCTTATTTTTTTAATACTAAATGCTACTTATTCTGTTTTAGCTTATCTCCACTGATCAACTGATATTCAGAACTGGATATAACTTGATCTAGTTCAACCAAGCATCAATAAAAAAAATACTACAAGGAAATATGCAATTAATTATCTCATAACAATATTTGGATGGAAACCTAATTGTGTAGTAGAACTTCCTAGCATGTTTTTCATTAACTAAGGATTTAGGGCAAAACTAGATACATCCGTGCCCCTGAATTTCAATATGTTTGGATGTCATACAATTCATATACACACATTCTTCAACTAAAGTCAATCACATCCCATAAATTTTCTACATATATCAATAATTCATATGTTAAAAATTTGAATTAGGGCACTTTTGAATAAATACACTAAAGAGTAAACAAGGCAATAATTGTTCTTTACATTTTGGCTTAAGTTCTATGAATATCATGACTAAATGATGAATTTTCACTCACATATACTCAGTCTATCTTAGTGATCATGTGCTTGAACTTGGACAAGTCAGATTGTGCTCCACTAAGCTTGGATTCAAGCTCAAAATTTGAAGACTAGATCTTGTCAACCTGATGATAGGTTAACAATCCTAAACGACAGATGTTGGAGGCAGGAGATAAAAAAAGAAGGTCAAGGAAAACCTTTGGCTGGTTTATAAATAAAATGGTTCCAAAAATAAGAATGATGAAGAGAAGAAGAAATATATGATTAGAACTTGCTTACCAGGTCTGATCTAAGGTGAAACCTTCATTTTTTATCGCTCTTCCTATTCTTCTTCTTCATTACCCTCACCTCTACAATCTTCCTTTTGTCTCTATAAAATTTCATGGGATAAGAGGATCTAAAGATGAAGATGACAAGTTTAATTCCACTGGATTCTATCGAGTATATATATAAATTGATCTATTTTCTTGATTGGCAGATCTGGGCGACACCGTAGGGAAATCACTAGAAGGAAAGCTTTTGGAAGGCAAACCTTCAGCTGATACTCCTTTGATCACCACCTTTGGTATGTGAGCCATGGTTGCAGGAATAACAATTTATGAAACCATCGATTTGCAAAATCTTTAGTTGACACTCGTCAATAAAACCTTCACTGGAAGACTGTTGGTAGTTGTGACCATGGGCTGGTAGAACTGTCAGTTGGTGACTTCGATAGATGATCCTTCAATCTGCTCAATCATCGGGTAACTCCTACTAGCCAAACTTTGGTTGATGCATACTAAAGAACCCATTGGTTGATAGGTTCCTTGCTGAACCATAGGTAGGCGTCTACCTTGCTAAGCCATTGGAAGATGCTGCCCTGCTGAACTGATGGTTATAAAACATCCAGTCTGTGGAACCTCTAAGAAACCATTAGTTTGTGAATCATTGGTTATCTTGAGTGAACTCAAGGAACTGTCGACCTATGAACCCTCAACCTATCAACCTGAAAACTGCCAATTGATAACCGAAGGTAAAACCATCAGTTGACAATCGATGGTTATTCTACATGCATCTTCAAAACATCATAACTTCCTCATATAAACTCTGATGTGATTCATTCTTTTTGCATTGGATTTATAATTTAATCCTCTATAATTTTACAAACAATAGAATAGAAAGATATCATATGAAGATTTTATTTATAAATATTTCTTTATTTATATTTAGAAATTTCTCTTCATAATACATGCGAGTTATCTCCGCTTCAATTAGGTTTCAAACTTTATAATATCAACACATGTCATTGTGTATTGAGAAACAAATATAAACATGATGAAAACATAATAAAAAAAGTAATGAATCAAGCATTAATAAAGATATATTTAACTCCAAAATTATCTTCAATCTTCTCATTACCAGGAAAGCAAGGTGTGGGTTGTAACAACTTATGGAGAAATCAAAGACATTTTCAATTTTTTTTTATAAATCTTGTACACTGAGAACACGTTATATTATCATTTGTATAATACATGCTATATGAACCTTGAGACACACACCAAGAACAATGTTAGTTGTAGTAATGTGTATGAAAATGATGTGTAATGGTCCTTCTTATTAATGATGATCACATTGCAAATGGAAAAAATTGGTAGACAAATATGCTTAAATCATGGATGTTATATTTTTATTTCATAAGATTTAATTTGATTTTGGTTTTATCATGTGACCTTGGATTTAGGTCATTTTTATGTATGATCATGTCAGATGCACATTTATACTAGGGTTAAATTCAATCGATTAATTATTGATTTATCCTATGCTTCCATCAATCAAACCATGATACATTTGTATGCTAAGAGTTAAGTTCTTGGGATTCTAGAGTATCACTAAATCTCAGATAATTTTCAACATCAAAAGACTGTTTATGGTATAGTTTGGCACATGGATGTTGATCCTATATGAAATAATAGTAATATAAATATTATGAATTATAATATGATAAACATAATATACAAATAAATATTTGATTGTTTAGTTCCCTAGAGGTTCTTTTTGTCATACAAACGTTTCAAATATTGTAATCTTTTTTATTTTACTCATCAAACATACACATTCTATTATATGTAAAATGATAAACATAATGTAGAAAATATTTGATTATTTAGTTCCCTAGATACCAATCTAGCGATCCACATGTTTTAGATATTATACTCTTTTTAATATAACTTGTCACACATACACATTCTGGTATATGTTTTCTATGTTATGAGAAATATTGGTGTTATCGAATTTTTACAAACTTAGATTCTATTCTCAATTTAATAACATTTGATTTGTTTTAAAGAGAAGAATACATCTAGAATGAAAATTAATATAAGTGTAGTATAATACTTCCTAAAAGAGCTTGATTGGATCTTTGGTAAAAGAATTATGCATTGGAATACAATATAAAGTAGGATTCATAAGAAATTTGACACATTTATAAAGGAGATGTAATCATAATTTAAATTTATAAAAAATGCAAGACGTGTAAAAATCATAATCACATCATATTTTGAATAGTGAAAGTTCAATAAAGAAATAACTGAGAATTTGAATTGATTTTTTGGGATGAATTTCTATCAAATCCAACAAAAACCCTTTTTTGAATACTTTTCTATCTATATTAAAAATGTATACAGTTTATTACTAAAATTCTCATGTGTTGAGGTTTTAAGAAATAATATAGTATGATTTTTATAATTTTCTTATCACTTTCGCAAAGCTTGCATGCTGACTCCTTGCAATCGACGTAAAAGTGGTCCTTGGGAATTGAGCGGTGGTGATTGTAGGGTTTCTTGTAAGCACAATCGACCATTGCCTGAATCACTAATTTGTTGCTATCGATCATTGCCTCAATCAGAGTTGTGGAGCATGTGGAATCCAGATGCATTGAGTTATCATCCATGCTTTCTAACTAAGTTGTACTAGTTTCCATAGCCACTTTCAGGGAATTAATGAGTTATTTATAATAGCCCTGAGACATTTGGGTTTTGAAATGAAGAGAAACCCAATTGGGACTCAAGCATTACATTAAGTGATTTCCACAACATAAATTTAATAGGAAATAACTAGGTAAGTAATAATCACTACTATCTCACTTTTCGTCGGTATCTCAATTTTTTCTACCCAGACTAAATTCATGCGACACTGTGTTTCCTGGTATTACATTTTCTATTTCAAACAAGTTTAATTCTATTATTATCTGAAACAAAAAATGAAACTTGTCTAATTTTAGAATTTAGAATTCCCACCATAGCATGACTCTTGTTATCATGGGTAAACCTTTCCCCCGTGTTATATGAACCTGGACGTCCATCTAAAACAAATGGAAAGGGATGTCCACTTGATTTTTTTTGATAAATCTAGTCGTTCATTGAAAATATATACACGTACTATGTTTTGAGAATGAGAATATATAGAATCACTAGGGGTGCCGCTCAAAAAGTACAAAGAAATGGGATCTCTTCAATAAAAAACCCACAAGCATGAAAACCTATATGCAACAGGGTTGACGAACATGGAAAATAACTAAGTCCAGTCCTGGGCAGTAAGTTGTCAAGTCCAAAATGACGACGGGCTCTCCTTAATACATCCTAGTAAACTACATCATAAATAGGAGGATCAAGGAGCCTTCAGATGCCCAAGGGAAACCATATCCTCATATATGTGGGAGAGAAGGTCTCGCCCTAATTAGTATAAAAGGATTGGAAAGGAAGAGAAGTCCTGGTGGGACTCAAATATAAGTATTATACAAGTAGTATAAAGTATTTAATATGAAACAACAAGATACATAATTGTTTCTATCGCACCCATTATCATTATCTAAGCAACAATATTGTATACATAAAGTATACTATTGATAGGGAATGACATTCCTTCTTTAAAGATGGTAAAGGACTGGCTAGGAAGTACATTCTCAATGAAGGACTTGGGCAAAGCATCCTATATCTTAGGAATCAAGATCTATGGAGATAATCTAGAAGACTTCTTAGACTAGGTCAGAGCACATACATTGACAAAGTGTTAAAGAGGTTCAAGATAGAGAACTCAAAGAGAGGAAACTTGCCCGTGTCTCATGGTGTCCACATCTTTAGAGATAAATGTCCTAATTCTTGTAAAGAAAGGGAGCACATGAATAATCCCATATGCATCAACAATTGGATCTGTCATGTATGAAATGTTATGTACTCATCCATATGTCTCATATGATGAGCAAATATCATTCAGACCCTAGTGTGAGTCAACGGATTTCTATGAAGAACATCCTTAAGTACTTGATAAGAACTAAGGATAATTTCCTTATATACAACAGAGAGGAAGAGTTGGTGGTAAAAGGTTATACCGATGCAAGCTTCCAAATTGACAAAGATGACTACATATCACATTCTAGATTTGTGTTTTGCCTCAACAACAGAGATGTGAGATGGAAGAGTTCCAAGCAAGAGATAGTTCTACAATAGAGGTCAAGTATATCACTGCACCCAATGCAGCAAAGGAAGCTATCTAGATCAAGAAGTTCATCAGTGAACTTGGGGTGGTTCCAATAATGAACAATGCAATTGAGCTATATTGTGACAACAATGAGGCTATTGAGCAAGCTAAGGAACCTAGATCACATCAACATTCCAAGAATATACAAAGGCAGTTACATCTCATACAAGAAATATACAACGAGGAGATGTGAAGATTTGCAGGGTACCAACTTAAAGCAATGTGGCTGACCCCTTGACAAAAGCACTTTCACAAAAGAAGCATGAAGGCCATGTTAGATCACTTGGGATTAAATTCATGGATGATTGGCTCTAAGTGTAAATGGGAGTCTATTGGTATGTATGTCTAGAGAGCCAATCATATGATGATTGTAATAGCATAAGTTGTAAACGATGTAAATAATAATAAAGGCAATCTTCCAATTTATTCAGTTTTGTTTAGTTATGAGATAATGATGTAACTTGATAATTGTCTAAATAATGATATTACTCGATGACATGTGTATACATGTTAAGGACCTAAACAATGAGATCATACAAATGTTATGAGTATATGCATTCTTGTTATGTCCCTAGTCAGATGTTATTGTGAAAGGCTGATAGATAATAATAACACTTAAGACTAGAGTGTGTGTTGGTTGATGACAAAATCTCATTAGTCATGATAACTGATAAAAAACCAAACACATAAATGCTTGTTAGAGATCAGTGCATCTGACAAACCCACCTTGAGTGTGATATATGGAAACCATTGAATGATAGTCAGAATCATATCTCATATTGATGGTGGTGATTGTGGTTGTTAGACCTGAAGTCACTACACTCATCACATGTCATTTGATGTACTTTGACATCATCCACCGTGACCTTGAATAAGGGTTTCCAGGAAGGTGGTTCTATGGTAAATTGTGACACATGGGGATCATTGTGAGTGATGTATATAGGATTTGTCCCTCCTACATGAGTACGATATCATGGCCATTTGATAAGCGAGATTGAGAAATGCATGTCCATACGAATTTGAGTCAATATGTTATATTGAGCTTACGTATATCTCAGTCAGTTTGCTCTATTTCAAGGAACATGGATTGAATGTTGAAGATGATGATGAATCCAACCTCGAGTTCAATCTGGATATCAGATATAAAGAAACTATACGATTATTGTAAAACCAATTATATATTGTAGGTTGAAGTTGTTCTCCAACTTTCTAATTATTTGGGTAGTAGAGATGTCTTGCTAGATACCACTCATTGCTTGTGATGTCATAAATCAATTATGGAAATTCACTGCCAATGTAACTTGGAACCTATTGGGTCACACACATAGGATACACGAGGAATAGGAGTTTATTCATGAATGATGTTTAACTTGATTACTAGAGTGTTAGGTATTCAATTTAAACAACAATGGTTGAAAGTTGACTATTCAGATTGTGAACCGACCAGTTCAAGTGTTGAACCAATAGATTCAAGTGTCAGGTCAATTGAATCAAAACGGGCAAGCAAAACCATGAGACAACCAGTTCAACAAGTTAACCGATCAACTCCGGTATGTGAACTGACCGGTTCAGGTTGTGAACATATTGGTTGGTTGATCAATTTGATTGGATCAAGTATTGGTGCTGATGCCATGTTATGCATGAATAGAATATTAATTCCCAATTAAATTTGATTGGGAAATATGTTGAAATGAATAGTTCAATGTTTAAATCGATCGATTCACATTTTAACTAATTGGTTCACCTTTGAACTGACCATTTCATCATTCATAGGTTACAAAAATATATGAAATTCTATTTCTTCAACTCCATCTCAGACTATAAGCTTTGATCTTGGCCCTCCTATAAATAGAGGGGCACTGTGGGCCTTCTAGAGACACAAAATAAGCCCTATCAATTGTTGTCTTCTCTGATTGTGATAACTGAGAGAGACAAGATGTAAGGAGTGGGAACCAAGAGGGGGGATCCACTCCCTACTATAAAAAATTTGAAGAATAAAAAATTCATTCCAAACACACTCAAAGGTACGTTGGAATAGGTGTAAATTTTCAAATTTCCATAAATGGTATTCAAAACAACCAAAGTGTAGCAGCAAAATCAAACAAATGACTATATTCAATTTTCACAAAAGATTACAAAAGTACATCATAATCTCCCATAAGGGTTTACATGTATGCTGCAACATAAGGATATCAGTAGAGGGATGTCTAAACTACTTCAAATCTGTCTCCAATCAACATCTCCAAGAGCTAGGTCCATGTTGGAAGCTATGTTCTCCTTTGTCATTTTCAACACCTCGATTGAAACCTGGGTGGTTGGGAAAACACCCAACAAAAGGGAAAGGAAAACAAAGTATGTGTAAACAAATATGAATAGGATATCAAGGAAAAGAAAACATGTAGATAAAGGCTAGTTTTCATCATAAGATGAAGGTTTCATGTTATGACCCACTCTGTGATTAATCAGTAAGTATCTTGATTAGTGCTAAGAACCCTATTAAACATCATGGTTAATCAAAACAAGCTAATATGTGAATCAATAGTTGAGATTGAATCACCTGAGGCAATTAATGATATTAGCAATGATGATCGTTCGATTAATTAAGTTGGATTAAGTACTCACTGATGCATTTAGTGCTTTGATCAGGTGAGACATTCCAATTAGCATGTTTTCTCGATTCAAGGTTGTAGAGAATCCTGTGCTTGAAAAGTTGCAAGAGAAATCATCCAAATCGGGCATCCGATGTACTAGATATGACATTTTTAAGTCTTTGGGGCTGATTTTGTAAATTTTCCATTTTTTTTATTTTTATTTGATCTTTATCCCTTAAAATGGGTCGGCTGATTTTCTTTTCGCTTAAGCCTTCTTCTTCACACGACTATTAGAACAAGAACCGACAGGAGCGACGCCCTCAACCGCAGTGCGATCAGAGTAAGCTAGGGCGGGCAGTTCTTGGCTCTGGGCTCCGATCCAGCATGGGCGCCACTCCCCTTCTCCTTCTCCCACCTTCCTTCCTCCACCCTTACCACATCTGCAAGCCCGACAAGTAGGGAGGCCAGCAAACGTAGCAGCAGTAGAAGCGCCGCTCCCTTGGCGACAGCGACTGATTCAAGGCCGATCTGGGCTCTCTTTTGCTTCGGTTCAGCAGCGTCGCCTTACTCTTTTCTCCTTCCTCCCTTAGCCATCCACCTAGCTCAGCTGCCCTGCTGCTTGGCCAAGCGGCCATCCTGCAGCAGCCGTAGCTGCGTGCAGCAGCAACAGGCCGCCTTGGGCGTGCCGAGGTGATAGGGGAGGTGCCTTTGAGCACGGTCTGAAGTTCTAAATCCAAAATCGCAGCCCTAGCCACGAGTAGCCATTCCAATTGAGATCCTAGCTTATTCTCTGCCAACCTGTAGTGAGCGTGAAGCAACTGGAATGTGAACATGAACAGTAAAAGCCAAATTCAAGGTTGAAGACAATGGAAATTTGCCCGGAATCAGGCCCTGGACGCAATTCCGGACGAATCCGGACAGACCAAATCACTGTGAGTAGGATTTCATTCATTTATCATTAAATAACTCAGGCGTTTGAATATTTCCAGTTATGTGCGCGAATTACGCTGATAACAGGCGTTATCAGGCGTCGGGCAGCGTTTGGCGTCGCCCGACTTTTTATTTCATAAATTGCTTCTAGACGCTGTTATATGATTAAATTTAGCAATTGATCAGTGTGGATTGAATCGGTAGATTTATATGGTTCATTGGAACCTAAATTGCTTATTTGAATGTTGAAATTAGAAATTCATGTCTAAAAATGGTATGGATTGGGTATGAACCCAGACAATAAGGATTTCTGATAAATTATCAGATGTACGATTTCAAAGTTGATATGAATAAATAAAATATGCAATAAAACCCTAAATTGTATATATCTTTTGACGTTAATATGTGTAAATTGATATTTACATGAAATGGCACATTTCTCTGAAATATTACCAGAAATTCTCAAGTATTGTTATTAAATTGTGTTGTGATAGGTAATTAACTCTTAATTGAGTTAAGTGATGCACAAACCAGGATTTGGGTTAATGTGCACGTTTTTCGAGAAATTTAGAGAATTGATAATTGTTGAGTATGATTCTCATATGTGAAGTAAATTTCTTTAATTTGTGCAATAAGATGTTCAATTACGTAAATTCACTATGTATGTGCCATATTGAAATAAGTTGGGTTATTTATGCATTTCTAATTTGCTTGAATGCATGGTATGAGAATTTATCAGAAATTACAATGATTTGAAATATATTGCTCTGTCGGTTTAGAATGACAGTGTATTGTGATTTGATACGAAATCAGTAAATGTGATATTCCTGTTTAAATGTTTATTTGTTAATCAGTTAATAGACTTAGGTGCCCTAACGCCGTAGAACCCCTCGTGAGGTCTGCACCTTGGGGTGAAACGACCTACCTAGCGTGTGTCTAGATGGTCGGTGACTCGTGTTCAACAGTAATCCGTGCGTGTGTCACGGTGGCACGAGGGCAGAAAGGCAGTGTTCAACAATAATCCGTGCGTGTGTCACGGTGGCACTGGAATATATGGGGGTTATTCAACAATAATCCGTGCGTGTGTCACGGTGGTAACCCCGACTCTCCGCCTGTGTGCTCAGGTTCAAGGAGGAGTCTAGAGTACACTCTTTTGAGAGTGCAGTGAGGCCGTGTGAGTCTGAGAGTCCTGTAGCAGACCAGGACAGCAGTCAGACTTAGCATTTCCCGGGTGTGTCGCTAAGTCTTGTATGGTGGGACCGTAGCATGAACTTGCTGCGGATCTTTATATGCAGAGTACACTGCATATATTTAGGGCATAATAATAATATAATTATGTAATCATATAGGATCACAGTAAATTAATATATCCAAACTTTTGTGCCAATTCATTATATCTGTTTATTGGTCTAAATTACCTGTTGTTGCATAGAAATGCGATTATATTCTGTAATCTGCTATGTCATTAGAACTGCCCAGCTTGTACTGTATTTATGTTTATTTCAATTCTATAAACCTGATGAGTTGTTTAGTGATAGCTAAATGAAAGGCTATTCACTGAGCGAGTAAGCTCATACCTCTACTCAAAACATTTTCAGGTTATCATCAGCAGCAGGAAATCAGAAGGATCGATTTATCCTTACGCCTAGTCGATAGAAGGTTCGTAGTTAGTAGTTAGAGGTCTCTTAGTCCATTCCCCTCGATCTTTGGGACATGGTGTGGGTGAGAGAGAGTATGTATGGTGAATGTGTAAAAGATGTAAATTAACTGTTATATTTTACTTTCTGTTAAATAATGTTACATGTTGTAAACTCTGTTTATTTTCTCTAGCCAGTTTAATTGAAATGCTTCCGAAATAGTTTATTATGTTTTAGTTTACAACAATAATCCGGATATCATTACGAGGTTTTAAAAAGAAAAAGTTCTCAGTGGTTTGTTTATGTGATAATCCCATCCTGTCGCGCCCTAATCTTGTGGTCTGTGGTTAATGTGAGATCGGGGCGTGACAATTTTGGTATCAGAGCATAGGTTGAGTATATGAATACTCTAAGTCAAGGTCAGGGGACGATAAGAGACCAATAGGATTAAGGTTTATGAGTCCTTCTATCTGTAATTTTCTAACAGGAAGTGTTCTGTTATATTATTGCAGATAACAGGAAGAGGATGTGGTCACGAGAATCAAGTAATGAGCTTAAGTTGAGTCATTAAGAATCATTAAGGTCAAAAGATAATGTTATAAGTAAGACGAATAATGAATGATGTGTTTTAGCTCTGGAAGGTCTGAGTGTTTAGATACCCTGGCCAGGTGTCTGAATACTTAGATTGACCAGTATCAAGCTACTCTGTCTGTTCTTCTCTGGATGCCTTGGCCAGGTATGCAGAGGAAGGATAGGCTAGAGAGAAAACCCTAGAAATCTTAGGGTTATGAGATAAGAAATTAATGTAGGAGTAAGAGATTAAATATATAGGATGTGATACAACTCTTGCCTTACATTGTTAATTTAATTGGAGATTATTAGAAACGCTCTTATATGCATGAAATGAAATTTTCAGTTTGTAAAATAAACATGATTCTTTTATATTGTTGTGTTATGAAGTGAATTGTTAAGTGTTTGTTTTCTTAGTACTAAAGTAGACCTGAAATTATGATTAAATGAGTTTGCTCGGAGTGGATATTCTTTTCACATGTTTAAGATCAATAGGAGTTGGTTAATCCTGAGTAGCTCTTGGCTTCAGGACTACAGGTTCGGCCTGGTCCGGCTGGCAGGATGCGTTACTGGGATCTAATGACTCCTATTAACAGTATAATTAGAGTAGACTCTGAATGATTTAGACCTGAATCATAGTAAAAATGTACATACGATAAGACGTTGAAATGTAAGAGAAAGATTAGAACAGCTAAGAATTTGCTGGAAATGATATCAGAGGCCAATGTTGGAACCTCATATGTGCAATCCTTAATTGGAAATAAAAGAAAATGATATAAGGTTCAAATTAAATTCAATGATTTGTATTATATGAACTCTAAATATAAGAGTATGGAAAGGATATGAGAAAAGCATGTAAGGGCTAGGACGTAAGAATCAAATTTGGGTTGGATCATGGAATGGAGTAAAATACTTTATGTACTTTAAGGTGAAGGGAAAATAGAAGAAAATAAGTTGAGCATACAATAAGTACATAGAAATAAAGAGTCTTATAAAAATCATAAGATCAAGACAAGAAACTTAGTTGGATTAAAGGAAATGTTAAAAATGATGACTTGATTAAGGAACGAGAATTACAAGACATAATTGAGAGTATGGAATGCATATCTTTATTATAAAGTTAAATACATTCATACATATTACCTTTGGATTCTAAGTCTCTATAGACTAACAAATTAGTTTTTAAAATAAAGAACAAACACATAACTTAGAATATGAATGCATGATATAAGAATTTCTCAGTATTTACAATTATATGATCACATTTTCAGAATGATATAGCAGGGTGGTAATTGAATTCTATCTTTTTATTTGTATATCCAATTGATCTCAAATTTTAACTGTGCTTGAAAATCACAATTTTAGACACTCTACTAAATTGGCGTAATTTTTGGATGACTTTTGATCTCTACAGAGGGTGTCGGCCGAGTTTACAACTCGATCGAACCTGCTGCAGACTGCAATATAGCAGTGCACTGTTTGATTTTTAATTAATTATTGGTAACTTGAAATGATCTGAAATTTTTACTGAGGGTCTAAAACTTCATTAGGTACAACATATAAATTTTTCAGAATTTTTGGAACTTCTGTTAGCAGTTTAATAAACGAATTACAGAAAACTATTGTGAAAACTGAATTTTCAGCTAATGTAATTAAGTTGAGTGTTGGATTAATATGCTATTGACCCAAGCAACTCAAATTGATCTATATGATCGATCACACATACACACAATAATGCTATGTTACTAATATGGACTAAAACCCTAGAATGATTAAGGTTGTAGTAGTTTAAGGGATATCATTAGTGATGTAACCTTGTATACCAGTATCTTTGTTAAATAAGACTTTGAGATTTGTTCTATGAAAAGTAAACTGGCTTTGATAGTGATCTAGGGTGTTGAAGTAAGATAATCTGATCGGTACATGAACAACATGAAATGACTTAGAGAAAAGAGTAAAACATAAACCTAAAATGTAACAATAAGAAAGTAGCATGGAATGCGGAGTATTATCCGATATAGGATCTAAAGATAGCTGATGAAGTTCATATTTTTAAGACATGGCGTCACTATCTTTATGATGTGACAATAGATTATCACCTAGGTAAGGAGAATGTGGTGGCTGATGCTTCCAGCAGAAAGTCAAGTTTAACAACTAATGCATTCTCCATGACAGGTTTCAATAGAAGACCTGTTAGTAGAAATGTGGGAGTTGGACTTAGACTTAGGGGTAATAACACAGAGTGATTTGATTGTACAGATGTAAGTTAAGCTTACTTCTTATAATCAGATCAAGGAACTACTATAAGGTGATTTAGGTTCAGTTAAATGCCGAGATGCAATTAGTTCTTTGATCAAGAGAGACTTGCTTGTAGATATGCGAAAATTGAACTTAGACTTGGATGTGACAGGACAAAGTGGGTTGATTGCTCAGATGCAAGTCAAACCTATTTTCTATGATCAAATTAAGGTGTTGCAACAGAGTGATAACGAATTGTGGCAGGTTATGCAGGATATGTCGGAAGGTAAAAGGTCAGAATTCAGGTTTTCTGACGATGGTGTGTTGTATCTTCATGACAGGTTGTGTGTACCTGGGAACAGTGAGCTGAAAGAGCAGATTCTTGAAGAAGCGCATGCTTCTATGTATGCTATGCATCCAGGTAACACGAAAATGTACAGGAATCTCAAAGAGCTGTACTGGTGGTCTGGTATGAAAAGAGATGTGGCTGAGTACGTGGCTAGATGTGGAGTGTGTCAGCAGGTTAAAGCTGAGCATCAGAAACCTGCTGGTACCTTGCAGTCGCTTCCTATACCTGAATGGAAATGGGAACACATCACGATGGATTTTGTGGTAGGGTTACCCAGGACGCCTCGAGGTTCGGACTCGATATGGGTGATTGTGGATAGACTAACTAAGTCTGCTCACTTTCTCCCTGTCAAGTCGACCTTTGATGTTCCAAAGCTGGCCAAGATTTATGTGGATGAGGTAATCAGATTACATGGAATTCCAGTTTCCATTATTTCTGACAGAGATCCTAAGTTTACATCTAGATTCTGGAATCAGTTACATCGTGCGTTGGGCACAAAGCTGAGGTTTAGTACAGCGTTTCACCCGCAGACAGATGGTCAATCTGAGAGGACCATTCAGACTCTTGAAGACATGCTGAGAGCATGCGTTCTGCAGTTCAGAGGTAACTGGGAAGAATACTTAAGCCTGATAGAGTTTGCATATAACAACAGCTACCATTCTAGTCTTGGAATGGCCCCATATGAAGCTCTATATGGCAGGAAGTGTAGATCACCAATTTGTTGGTACGAGGTTGGCGAGAAAGAAATTCTTGGACCTGAGATAGTTGATATGACTACAGAGAAGATATCTGTGATCAGGGAGCAGTTGAAAGCTGCTCAGGACAGACAGAAAAGTTATGCAGAGAGACGACGTCGACCTCTTGAGTTTGAGGTTGGTAACGAGGTTTATCTGAAAGTTTCACCATGGAAGGGAGTGTTAAGGTTTGGCAAGAGGGGTAAGTTGACCCCTAGGTACATGGGCCCATATCCTATTGTTGAGAGGATTGGACCTGTAGCTTACAAGTTGGATTTGCCATCTGAGTTGGCAAATCTTCATGATGTGTTTCATGTGTCTATGCTTAAGAAATGTTACCCTGGTACGGAAAAGATAGTTGACCCAGAACCTGCACAGCTCAGATCAGATGTGTCTTATGTTGAAGGTCTAATTCAAATAGTTGACCCGTAGATCAAGAAGCTTAGGAAATCGTGAGATACCATTAGTGAAAGTTCTGTGGAGGAATCATAACCTAGAGGAAGCTACATGGGAACTTGAATCTGAGATGCGTAACAAGTTTCCTTTTCTCTTTTAGGAATTTCGGGACGAAATTCTTATAAGGGAGGAAGATTGTTATGACCCACTCTGTGATTAATCAGTAAGTATCTTGATTAGTGCTAAGAACCCTATTAAACATCATGGTTAATCAAAACAAGCTAATATGTGAATCAATAGTTGAGATTGAATCACCTGAGGCAATTAATGATATTAGCAATGATGATCGTTCGATTAATTAAGTTGGATTAAGTACTCACTGATGCATTTAGTGCTTTGATCAGGTGAGACATTCCAATTAGCATGTTTTCTCGATTCAAGGTTGTAGAGAATCCTGTGCTTGAAAAGTTGCAAGAGAAATCATCCAAATCGGGCATCCGATGTACTAGATATGACATTTTTAAGTCTTTGGGGCTGATTTTGTAAATTTTCCATTTTTTTTATTTTTATTTGATCTTTATCCCTTAAAATGGGTCGGCTGATTTTCTTTTCGCTTAAGCCTTCTTCTTCACACGACTATTAGAACAAGAACCGACAGGAGCGACGCCCTCAACCGCAGTGCGATCAGAGTAAGCTAGGGCGGGCAGTTCTTGGCTCTGGGCTCCGATCCAGCATGGGCGCCACTCCCCTTCTCCTTCTCCCACCTTCCTTCCTCCACCCTTACCACATCTGCAAGCCCGACAAGTAGGGAGGCCAGCAAACGTAGCAGCAGTAGAAGCGCCGCTCCCTTGGCGACAGCGACTGATTCAAGGCCGATCTGGGCTCTCTTTTGCTTCGGTTCAGCAGCGTCGCCTTACTCTTTTCTCCTTCCTCCCTTAGCCATCCACCTAGCTCAGCTGCCCTGCTGCTTGGCCAAGCGGCCATCCTGCAGCAGCCGTAGCTGCGTGCAGCAGCAACAGGCCGCCTTGGGCGTGCCGAGGTGATAGGGGAGGTGCCTTTGAGCACGGTCTGAAGTTCTAAATCCAAAATCGCAGCCCTAGCCACGAGTAGCCATTCCAATTGAGATCCTAGCTTATTCTCTGCCAACCTGTAGTGAGCGTGAAGCAACTGGAATGTGAACATGAACAGTAAAAGCCAAATTCAAGGTTGAAGACAATGGAAATTTGCCCGGAATCAGGCCCTGGACGCAATTCCGGACGAATCCGGACAGACCAAATCACTGTGAGTAGGATTTCATTCATTTATCATTAAATAACTCAGGCGTTTGAATATTTCCAGTTATGTGCGCGAATTACGCTGATAACAGGCGTTATCAGGCGTCGGGCAGCGTTTGGCGTCGCCCGACTTTTTATTTCATAAATTGCTTCTAGACGCTGTTATATGATTAAATTTAGCAATTGATCAGTGTGGATTGAATCGGTAGATTTATATGGTTCATTGGAACCTAAATTGCTTATTTGAATGTTGAAATTAGAAATTCATGTCTAAAAATGGTATGGATTGGGTATGAACCCAGACAATAAGGATTTCTGATAAATTATCAGATGTACGATTTCAAAGTTGATATGAATAAATAAAATATGCAATAAAACCCTAAATTGTATATATCTTTTGACGTTAATATGTGTAAATTGATATTTACATGAAATGGCACATTTCTCTGAAATATTACCAGAAATTCTCAAGTATTGTTATTAAATTGTGTTGTGATAGGTAATTAACTCTTAATTGAGTTAAGTGATGCACAAACCAGGATTTGGGTTAATGTGCACGTTTTTCGAGAAATTTAGAGAATTGATAATTGTTGAGTATGATTCTCATATGTGAAGTAAATTTCTTTAATTTGTGCAATAAGATGTTCAATTACGTAAATTCACTATGTATGTGCCATATTGAAATAAGTTGGGTTATTTATGCATTTCTAATTTGCTTGAATGCATGGTATGAGAATTTATCAGAAATTACAATGATTTGAAATATATTGCTCTGTCGGTTTAGAATGACAGTGTATTGTGATTTGATACGAAATCAGTAAATGTGATATTCCTGTTTAAATGTTTATTTGTTAATCAGTTAATAGACTTAGGTGCCCTAACGCCGTAGAACCCCTCGTGAGGTCTGCACCTTGGGGTGAAACGACCTACCTAGCGTGTGTCTAGATGGTCGGTGACTCGTGTTCAACAGTAATCCGTGCGTGTGTCACGGTGGCACGAGGGCAGAAAGGCAGTGTTCAACAATAATCCGTGCGTGTGTCACGGTGGCACTGGAATATATGGGGGTTATTCAACAATAATCCGTGCGTGTGTCACGGTGGTAACCCCGACTCTCCGCCTGTGTGCTCAGGTTCAAGGAGGAGTCTAGAGTACACTCTTTTGAGAGTGCAGTGAGGCCGTGTGAGCCTGAGAGTCCTGTAGCAGACCAGGACAGCAGTCAGACTTAGCATTTCCCGGGTGTGTCGCTAAGTCTTGTACGGTGGGACCGTAGCATGAACTTGCTGCGGATCTTTATATGCAGAGTACACTGCATATATTTAGGGCATAATAATAATATAATTATGTAATCATATAGGATCACAGTAAATTAATATATCCGAACTTTTGTGCCAATTCATTATATCTGTTTATTGGTCTAAATTACCTGTTGTTGCATAGAAATGCGATTATATTCTGTAATCTGCTATGTCATTAGAACTGCCCAGCTTGTACTGTATTTATGTTTATTTCAATTCTATAAACCTGATGAGTTGTTTAGTGATAGCTAAATGAAAGGCTATTCACTGAGCGAGTAGGCTCATACCTCTACTCAAAACATTTTCAGGTTATCATCAGCAGCAGGAAATCAGAAGGATCGATTTATCCTTACGCCTAGTCGATAGAAGGTTCGTAGTTAGTAGTTAGAGGTCTCTTAGTCCATTCCCCTCGATCTTTGGGACATGGTGTGGGTGAGAGAGAGTATGTATGGTGAATGTGTAAAAGATGTAAATTAACTGTTATATTTTACTTTCTGTTAAATAATGTTACATGTTGTAAACTCTGTTTATTTTCTCTAGCCAGTTTAATTGAAATGCTTCCGAAATAGTTTATTATGTTTTAGTTTACAACAATAATCCGGATATCATTACGAGGTTTTAAAAAGAAAAAGTTCTCAGTGGTTTGTTTATGTGATAATCCCATCCTGTCGCGCCCTAATCTTGTGGTCTGTGGTTAATGTGAGATCGGGGCGTGACATTTCAAGAGTATGGGGCTATTTTTAAATTGATGCTTGCCATAAATAAAATATAATAAAAGGGTTGCATGCATAATAATTATGACTACCTTAACTAAGTAGGATTGAGGAACCTATAGGACCTCAACCAACAGGTGAGGGGAGAATTAATACATTCCCAGTCACCTACATATTTTTATGAGGTATAATATGACATTCCTCAAGGTGAATTAATACATGCCTTATCTATAGGTGGTTGTACATAAGTACCACTACTATAGATAAATAATTAATAAATCAACATTCTAGAAAAGAAATCATGGCAAATAAAAGCATCATATCAATTTGAACATGGCAGTGGGGTACAAGACCCAAACAAAAGAGAAACAATATTGATTTAGAGGAATATATGACAAATAATTCAAGATTTAGGGTTCATTTAAGCCTCATTAGGGAAACTAGGGTTACGGATGAAAATATCCCAACTTAGGGTAAAATATGCACATACCTCTCTTACTGATATCTATTACTAACTTTCACCACTTTAATTGAGTTCATGTTCCTCTTTGCCTATTTTCAATGTATTAACATGTATTAGAGTACGTAATGCACATTAATGTAGAGAAACCCAAATTTTAGACCTTTTTAGAAAAACTTAGATTTAGACTCTAAAAACCTCACCAATGAACTTATTAGGTTCTCCATATTGAGAAAATATATTTTTATGTTAACTCTGGAGTTATGATGATTAAGATGTAATTTTTATGGATTTTATGCATCAAATTCATTTTACAAAAATCACCCTTCGTCAAACCTAGAAATCAGACCTTGAAAATATTTCCATTAGATAGAGATTAATTTTTTGATTCCAAAACATATTTATTTGTCAAATTTAGATAAGAGGATTAAAAGATATGATTTTTTCAATTTGAACCAATCAACAAATGACAAGTCAGAAATCCTTGCGAGAGTGAGGAAGAGAGAAAGAGAGAGAGAGAGAACACCACTTGACCCAAGATCAGGGATGGAGATGCATAGGTAACCAAACTAAATCTTCTAGAGAAGGTTAAGCAACAAGAAACCAAAACCCTAGAAGAACATGGTAAATAGAGATGGAGATCATCGATTTTAAACATAGAAGCATGAGTTTTAAGCATGTAGTAAGCAATATATGAGAAGGGGGTTATAAAACTCACCTCTAGGAAGGTGGATAGGTTCAAGCAGAAAGGTTCCCTTGCTAGAGAGGCTAGTTTCTCCAAGAAAACTCCTATCTCGAGCAAGAAGTACCTTCTGCACTTTAGAAGTGAAAAACCCTAGAAAAATAACATGGAGATGAGGTGTTTAAGGGTTCTAGGTGGGTTTTCACCATGGAAGGCCATAGTTCTGACTAGGAAGGTGGGAAAAATATGAACAACATGAAAACAAGGAAGAAAAGGAAGAAACTTACTAGTTTTGGTCGAAATCACCAAGAAGGAGCTTTAGAAACCCTAAATAGAGAAAATTTGGAACCCTAGGAGTTTTCTTCACCAAGGTAGGCACCCTCTTTTACCTTGGGAAAACACCTTTGTTGCCAAGAAGAGTAGGAACGATGCTATAAGCTGGAGGAAAGAGAAGGAGAGCAAGAGTTTTTGAATTGGGAGGTGGGAAGGGGTAGATATGGCTTTATAAAGAAGGGGGCAAGCATGAGGTGTCTATGGGACTTTCCATGTGTCCTTAGCCTTGGGCTTCATGGTCATGGAAGAGGACAACTCATAGAGGCTTATTGAATATCAAATGTCGGTTCTAAAAGCCCATGGAGACTTATAGGGCATACCCACCTCCTCCAATCAAAGAAATAACCCCATTGGTTGATAGCTTTTAAAGATAAGCTCATTTATAAAAGGCTAATCCCTAAAATGCCCCTTGGAGAGAAACACCTTCAAACCAAGGTGAAACTAGGTTACCCATGGTTCAAAATATAGATAATTGTAAGGAAATATCTAAGGATCATAATGCATATGATAGTTTGCAAAGAAAACATCTCAATTGGGTAAATTGCATAAAAGTCCAAAATGTACCTAAAATTGCATAACTTATGCAAACAACATCCAAATTGAACCAACTTTGAAACTTAGGCTCATTTTATGATTCAAAAACACATAAAAAAGTTTTATTAAGGTTAAGAGAACTTCATAATGGTAATTAAGTTTGTTCAATACATTAAATAAGGTTTGTGGCCTTACACTTCTGGCACAAATTTATTTACCATTGTTCCACTTAAGTAGTGATTTTGCATTTTAGATCCTTAAATAAGATTTTACTGAGGTATTTGTGCATAAAACATTCTATTGGTATAATTATTGAACAAATGTTCACCAAACCACTATAAATTCTACAATTTAAACATCAAGGCCAAAAAGGATAGAAAGGAAAGGAACAACTTAGAAAAGGGCCAAAGAGAGAATATTTCCAAATTTTGGTATGTTACAACACTCCACCCCTTAAAGAAGATTTCATCCTCAAAATCACAATCAAAGAGAGGAGAATGAGTATGAAACATTTTATCTTTAACTCCCAAGTTATTTCCTCCAAACCATAAAACTTCCACCAAAACTTTCACTAACTCAAACTCCTTATTTTTTTAACCTGGTAGTTTAAATTCCGTACAGGAAACTCCTCATAGGTTTGGTTTCCATGGATCACTAAGGGTTCCACTATTAATATTTCTTTTTATTATATATAAAATAATTAACATTTTAGGCCTATTAATATTATATTCATTATGATATTATATCATCCTTATTATTCTTTTAATTGTGTCATGTTATATTTACTTTGTTGCCAAAAGATTTATATTTTATTATTATACACAAAGTCCTTTATATTTATTATTTGTCTCATTAAGAGTTTTAGCGCAATTAGGGATTACTCATTTATCTCAACATACTTGATTATTATCCTTAATAATTTATATTTAGTCTCCGTTATCAACATATTGTATTGTAACAGATTGTTTTCATGAACTAAGAAATTTTATCCAATTGTTACAATTAATCCAAATAATGTCACATTAATTACTTATATCTATATTAAACATTGTCATATTACCTTTTTTTACATTGATGTCATCATTAATGACTTTCTCATATTTATTCAGTTCTTATGATTGATTATGCACTTTTATGTGAATCCAATTACTTCCTATCCATACTGAAGTCATTATCTATATTTTAGTGAACAAAGTGGAACATACTATCTATTAATGATTTGATTCACCTACCAAGTCATTATTAGGTGATTAATTAGGTGTATATTAGGGATTAAGAGAGAAATATTTCTCCCCCCTCTCCCATGCCCGTGGCGGAGGCCGAACTCCTGAGAGGGTGGTAAATCAAGGCAGCAACTGGGATTCGAACTCGGGTCCCTTCACGAGGAGACATCGTGCTTGGCCACTTGAGCCACTCCTTGTCGGCAATTTGGTGTATATTAGAGAATAAGGTGATATACATTTCATATTGATGACTTGATATATATATATATATTAATTTAGGGTTAGGTGATTATATATCATTTATGTATATCGAGGTATGTTATCTTCTTATGACACCTAATGTCCCAATGTATCATGAATGTCATTATGGATGTATATTTGAAGGTTAGAGGATTACACCTTAGAGTTTAGGTCATTATGATCATTATTCATCACTTATACATTCTTAGTATGCTTTAAGTCCAATATTAGCTTACAATTATCTTGCTCATCATATCATTTGGGTTTACTGGTCCAAGACATGGTTAGCATCATGTGTACCCACTATTAGTATTAATACGTGAGTTACTCATATTATGGGCATTAGGTATTCATTAGGGTTCAAACTTATTAATTATTCATTAGATGACCATTATATGTTCTTTAGGATAACAACAAGGATACGAGGTTACAACTATAACTCATTTGGTCAAAATAAGGATCCAAGCAAACTATCCTCCTAATCATGGAGTTAGGGTTTCTAGAGTCATTGTAGTTAGATTTTGGTATGTTACATGACTCCATCACCTTAAAAAGGATTTCATCCTTGAAATCTAACTACCCAAACATAATCAAACCAACTACTCTCCACCTTAAAAGGTTTGACATATCAAGGAAAACTAATCTGGAGTTAAAAGGGTGAGTCTAACTAAGCCATGTAGATGATCCATCACACTTCCACTGTGCACTCTGATTTCTTACTAAACACCAAACTTCAAAGTCCAGGTTCTTAGAGATAGACTATCCAAACATGTGGTTCTAGGGGACATAAGAGAACTACATTGGGTGTGAATCCTCAAACAAGTCATTACACCTAAAAGACAAGGTCAACATATTAAATTATTAGGATTATCCAACTTAGGTGCCTAAGGCTACTACTGTCTATATGCATGCTATTTTGGATAGTCAGTATCAGCTCAGGCCAGGCAAGTGTCATATGGATCCAGGAGTCCTCGTAAACCAAGCTAGTGGTGCGGAGGAAGATCTTGTCAGCCCCCAAACCCTGATCCTTTCTAGACACCTTTTCTTTCAACTTATGCCCTAATAGCTACCTAATAGGATCATCACATTATGGGTAACTAAACATGTTTCTAATGTGAAACTCTTATGATCCTAAATCAATCTTTCATCATATCAAGTGTAGCATAGATCAATTATATGACAAACATGTCACTTAAGGAGGAACTATATGAGACAAGGGATCTAATTAGGGAGACAAAGTTGAAATAGTCATATTCCGACTACTATGGTCTCTAATACCATTCTATAAGGAGTGGGACCCGAGAGGGGGGATCCACTCCCTACTATTTTTTTTGAAGAATAAAACATCCATTCCAAACACACTCAAAGTACATTGGAATAGGTGTAAATTTTCAAATTTCAATAAATGGTATTCAAAACAACCAAAGTATAGCAACAGAATCAAACAAATGACTATATTCAATTTTCACAAAAGATTACAACAATACATCATAATCTCCCATAAGGGTTTACATGTATGATACAACATAAGGATCTAAGTAGAGGGAAGTCGAAACTACTCCATATCTGTTGCCAAGCAACATGTTCAAGAGCTAGGTCCATGTTGGAAGCTATGTTCTCCTTGGTCATGTTCAACACCTCGATCTAAACCTAGGTAGTAAGGACCCTGACCTCTGTTTTGGGCTTATCCTATTTGCTTTGCCTAAACCCTGGTGTTTAGTTACTTTATGGTGCTGACAGTACAACTGGTTCCGATAAGCTGTGGACATATATCAAGACTTGTAAATGTTTATATAACATGTTTCCTTGCAGGATCTGGACGTAATAGTTCTCTTTCATCTGCTTTCCACAAAATGGTTTTAATTAACCCGCGTTTTCAGTAATATGTGGTTTATGGTGTTTCTGCACATTTTTGCGTGGCATTTTGTTGTCTGTGTGATAGCGGGGTGTCACACACAAGTTTGGTATTAGAGCTCTAGGATCGCTGAGTCTACAGGGATCTAGGACTAGGTTTGTGTCTGTTTTTGCGAGTTTCCCAGATTTTCTTATAATAATCTTCTGCCCTCAGCGGAAGAAAAATCTTAAAGATGTCTGGAAACCGTGAAGAACATGCTGTCGAGAGAAATGAGGCTACATCAGTTGATGGAGCTAGAGTGCAGGCACATGAAGATCGGGTGCCTGAGGTCCCCCAACTTGACCCAACCATTCTTGAAAGCCCTGCCTATCAGTACCTTATGGGGCAATTGATGGCTACGATGAATCACATGGTGGAAAGAGTGCTAGTACCTCCGCCAAGAGAACATGCTCCCCATGGTGAAACATCGGGCGATGGGAAGACCTTTGAGTGGATTTACTGAGTTGGAGCTTCGAATTATGCTGGAACGGCTGATCCGGCGGATGCAGATCTGTAGATGACAGGTCTCGAGAAGGCCTTCCGGATCCTCGACATCCCTGGAGCGGAAAAAGTAAAGCACGCTGTCTACCTTCTGAAAGGTCGTGTTGGCCACTGGTGGGCCATTGAGGAGGAGAAGTGGCCTGGTGAGGTGATTTGTTGGGAGGTTTTCCGACGAGAGTTCGTTAGCAGATACTTCCCAAAGACGTACCTGGACAAGAAGATCAACCAGTTTGAGCGTCTGTGCCAAGGATCAATGAGCATCACCGACTATGAAGCCAAGTTTATGGACCTACTGAGGTTTTGTCCTCACATGGCGGCAACAGATGATGAGAGAATTAGGCGGTTTGAGAAAGGTTTGAGTGCTAAGCTGTCGACACCTACTGCTGTTTTGGAAAATCGGGAGTGGTTTGCCACATTTGTAGAGTCCATCCACAGGATTGAACTGTCTGTCAGGGAGAAAAGGGAGTCCATGACCAGGAAAAGGCCTACTCAGTTTCAGAGGCAGAGGTCTGATGGCTTCAAGAAGCCAAGGTATTCAACACCTTCCGCGATGTAGAGTTCTCTTGTACCATCTTAGTGGTCTTTGAGTAAGGGAAGAGGGCATGGATTTTTGCCATCCAAAGCTCATAGTACAACTTCAGTAACAGTGACAGGGCCATCTAGGCCGCAGATAGAAGGCATGTCATGTTACCACCGTGGACAGACTGGGCACTTGAGGTCAAATTGCCCAAAGAGAGATGTTCAAGTAACACAACATCTGAGGCAGAATCAGCAAGGGACAAACAGACAACAAGCCAGTGGTAGCAGAGGGTGAGGACGCGGTCAAGCGTCACAAGCGGTATCATCTGCTCAAGGAAGCAGATGACGTGGACAACAAGCAATGACTCGATTCTATGCTATGAGTCAGACGGAGGCAATAGTCAACCCACGAGTGGTGGTAGGTCAGATGGAGTTATTTCATTCTGATTTGTCTTCTTCTTGCTTTATATCTGTTCTAGTTGACCTGGGTGCTACACACTCTTTTATCGCACATAGTACGCTTGATAGCTGTCTTTTACCTGTTAGCTGTAAGAGAGATAGTTTATTGTTAGAAACCCCTCTTGATGGTTCCTCGATGCTTCGAGAGGTGTGTCCATCTTGTGTTCTATCTTTTTCGGGTCACAGTATACAAGTGGATCTTATACCACTTGAGATGCATGGATCGATGCGTTTGTGCATAGATTACCGACAGCTGAACAAAGTTACAATCAAGAACAAGTACCCATTGCCGAGGATAGACGATATGTTTGATTAGTTGTGAGGTGCTACAATGTTTTCAAAGATCGATCTATGGTCTGGATATCATTAGTTGAGTATTAAGGGGGATGATATACCAAAGTCAACTTTTAGGACGAGGTATGGTCACTTTGAGTTTGTGGTTGTGCCATTTGGACTAACCAATGCGCCTGCTGCTTTCATGGATCTGATGAACATGGTGTTCTGTCTGTTTCTAGATCAGTTTGTTGTGGTTTTTATAGATGACATCTTAATCTATAGTCGGGACAGTCAAGAGCATGAACAACATCTTCAACAAGCTTTGACTCTTCTTCGCCAACATCAGTTGTATGCCAAGTTTAGTAAGTGCGAGTTTTGGTTGAAAGAAGTAACTTTCTTGGGTCATGTGATATATGTAGAAGGAGTCAGAGTGGACCCTAAGAAGGTGGAGTCAGTTATAGATTGGGAGCAACCGAAGACACTGACAGAAGTCCGTAGTTTTTTGGGTCTAGCAAGATACTACTGGAGGTTTATAAAGGAATTCAGCGTGATCACATATCCATTGAAAACGTTAACCAAGAAGGATGTACCCTTTGTTTGGGATGATCGTTGTCAGCAAGCTTTCCAAAGATTGAAGGAGAAGCTGACTAGTGCTCCAGTGCTAGTGCTTCCAGAGCCTGGGAAAGGCTATGTTGTTTTCTGTGATGCTTCCAAGAAGGGCCTAGGATGTGTGTTGATGCAGGAAGATCATGTGGTTTCTTTTGCTTCGCGACAGCTTAAGAAACATGAGGAGAATTATCCAACACATGATTTGGAGCTGGCAATAGTGGTTCATGCGTTGAAGCTTTGGAGATACTATCTTTATGGGGAAGTGTGTTAGATCTTTATAGATCATAAGAACTTGAAGTACATCTTTTTGCAAAGTGAGCTAAACATGCGACAACATCGTTGGATGGAGCTAATCAATGATTATCATTGCACCATTGAGTATCATCCTGGTAAGAAAAATGTGGTAGCTAATGCACTTAGCAGAAAGTCTCCTTCTCGCTCGATAAAGAAAACACAGTTGAGTTCTTTGGTATGCCATAGGTGGGATATGTTCGTTTCTTTGTGGTAGATGAATGTACAATTAGAAGTTTCGTTGTTGGCATGACTATTGGCACAAATGCAAGTAAAGTCTACATTGAGACAGCAGATCAAAGATGCACAACAGGAAGATGCTTCAGTTCAGTTGATAAGATCAGAGTTTGGCAGCGAAAAGCATGATGGGTTCCATGAGTCTGAGGATGGACTAGTTTGTTATCACAGTAGGATGGTGGTCCTCAATGTTAATGATCTAAGAAAGCTAGTGATCAAGGAAGCACACACATCAATGTATGCTATGCATCCAGGAGTCACCATGATGTATCATAATCTGAAGGATCTGTATTGGTGGACTGGCTTGAAGAAGGATGTAGCCGAGTTTGTGGCTAGGTGTGCGGTATGCCAGCAAGTTAAGGCTGAGCATCAGAACTCGACAGGTACGTTGCAACCCATGCCGATACCGCAGTGGATATGAGATCATATAACTATGGATTTCATAGTTGGTATGCCAAGGATAGCTACGAATCATGATTCCATTTGGGTGATAGTGGACAGATTGGCAAAGTCTGCGCACTTCATACCGATAAAGACAACGTATACAACAGAGACGTTTGCTCAGGTGTATGTAGAAGAGATAGTGTGTTTGCACGGTGTATCAACAATGATAGTTTCCGACAGAAGTCCTCAGTTCATAAGTCGTTTCTGGGAACAGTTGCACAAAGAGTTGGGAACACAATTGAGGTTCAGTACTGCTTTCCACCTGCAGATAGATGGGCAGTCTGAAAGGACTATTCAGACTTAGGAGGATCTTCTCCGATCATGTGTTTTGCAATTTCTAGGCAGTTGGGATGTGCATCTCAGTTTGATAGAGTTCGCCTACAACAATAGTTACCAGCAGAGCATCGACATGGCTCCTTATGAGTCTCTATATGACAGGAAGTGCAGATCTCCTCTATGTTGGTATGAGTCTGGTGAGTATCAACTTTTGGGTCCTGAGCTAGTGCAACAGACAACAGAGAAGATCAGAGTGATACAACAAAAGTTGAAAGTGACATAGGACAGACAGAAGTTGTACGCAGATAATCACCGACGACCTTTAGAGTTCCAGGTGGGAGACAAAGTGTATCTCAAGGTCTCACCTTGGAAAGGCGTGCTAAGGTTTGTCCGGAAAGGCAAACTGAAACCCAGGTATATGGGGCCATACCCAGTGATAGCACGTGTTGGCAAGGAAGCTTACAAGTTAGAGCTGCCGCCAGAGTTGCACAGGTTACATCCGGTATTCCATATCAGCATGCTGAAGAAAAGTCATCCAGACACAGGGATTGTGATACAACCAGTTGAGGTTGAGCTCGATGAAGACGTGACCTACGAGAAAGGTCCAGTGACGATTCTCAACAGAAGAGTAAAGAAGTTGAAAAGGAAAGACTTGGTTCTTGTGAAAGTTCTTTGGCATCATCGTGGCGTTGAGGAAGTCATGTGGGAGATTGAGGAAGAGATGAGGAGGAAGTATCCCTTGCTTTTCTCTTCAGATTTTGGGGATGAAATCCCATTGTAGAGGTTTATGGCTTGTAAGGACCCTGACCTCCATTTTGGGCTTATCCTATTTGCTTTTCCTAAACCCTAGTGTTTAGTTGCTTGCTAATCACCTTAAGTGGTGATTAGGGTTTGTTTGTGCTTTATTGAGAGTTGGAGGTGCTACTTGCAAATAACCCAAGTCTAGGTTTGATGAGCAAGTTTGTCACATTGAGAGATGTTTCTCTCTCTCCTTGCATCCTCTAGAGTGGAGAGGATGGGTTGGGCTCGTTGCTTGAGTTGCCTTGGGCTTTGTTGAGGTGTGTTGGGATTTGTTTCACCTTGTTTGGGCCTTGCTCTGCCTTATTGGACCCTGTATCAGGCAAGAGATCTTGGTGTCAGCCATGGGTGTGTCGCCCATGGGGCTGTATCAGGCAAGCGAGTGGGTGTGTCGGACATGGACCATCTTTGACTCTTAGCTTCGTTTGTGTCACCACTCTAGTGGACATTGTTGGGTTTTAGGGGAGGCAGAGAAGGCATCGGAAACAAAAATTTTCTCCCCCAAACCCAGCACGAGGAAACGCGTCAACGTCTATATAATAGGAAATGATGGTTTGTGGAATCATACCTTGTCCCAAGGCTTGCTTGGCGACAATACCTCGCGCAATGCGCGGCCTTCAACTCCGGTCTTGGACGGTGTCTGTGCAGCTCCTGGTCACACCGGGACTGACTCCTCCTCCTCCTACCAGACTGTTGGATGACAGTTGTCCTCTTGAGCGGCAGTGTCCTTCCGCCTCTGTAGTAGTCCACACAGACCACCTCGAACTCCACTCTCCTTGTCCCACAAGGAAGTGGAAGGAGTCACACCCTCATGTTTACGTACTAGTCGCCAACACACTCTCCTACCTCTAGTTGCAACTGCAGTTGTCCTTCCCTTGCTGCACCTCCCTTTTGCGGGAAGCACTTGCTCGGGCTCTCTCTCAGTTACCAAAACCAGAGAGAACGACAACTTTGCAGAGCAACTGGTTGCAATGAGTTGTTCTTTGAGAAGCCCCCAATACCCCTATATATAGGAGGGTCATGGGACAGGGTTCTCTATCCCGGGCAATACAGGACTAAACGCAGGAGTAGAAGGGTTCGAGATTTTCCACAAAAAGCAACCGGTTCGCAACCTGAAATGATCGGTTCACAGCTAAACCGATCGGTTCGGCGATTGAGCCGATCGGTTGGACCTGAGCCGACTGTTTGGGGCAATCCAACCGATCGGTTGGTGCCCTGAATTGATCGGTTCATGGTCCTAATCTGGCTCACAAAGACTTTCCTTATTTCTTTCCCAATTGGTATCGAATACCAATATTATTCCCAATCGAATTGGGCAATTTGAAACCAAAGGAAAATTCTTGCCGACATGATTTTCCCAACTGGTCGGTTGCACCAGTTGAGCCAATCGGTTCAACCCTTGAACCGGTCATTTCAACCTAGTCATGAGCCGATCGGTTGGACACTCCAGCCGACCGGTTCAGCAACCTCAGCTGACCGGTTCAACACTTGAGCCGATCGGTTGGGAGCACAGGTTGGACAAAACTAGTCAATTGCGATTTCAATCAATCCGATACTCCAATCAATGCGTCCAACACCTTGAACCATATGATATTGAGCCCTCGACTGATTGAGCATTTAATTAACTACTAAACTCCTTTAGTAATCAATCTAAACATTGCTTGTGGACAAAACTCCTCTTCCAGGTTAAATCCTATGTGTGTGACCCTGCAGGTCCATTTCACGTTGGCAGTGAAAGTCCATAACACTTATGACTTCACAAGCAAAGAGCGGTGCCTAGTCACACATCAGTGCTACCCAAGTGAAAGTAGAAAGTTGGAGAACAACTTTCATCCTACAATCTGTGAATGGTGTTACAGTGAATGTATAATCCCTTTGTCACTGATATCCCGAATGAACTCAAGGCATGGAACAGTCATCCTATCAACGTTCATTCACTTTCTTGATCTCAGAGTAGATTGAAGGAGATATGTATGACATCAATATCATCTACTGATTCACACATGCGTGCGCACTCCTATCTCAATCCTACTCATCAAGTGGCCTTGGATATCAAACTCCCTCAGGAGGGAAAAATCCCATATCTATCACTCACCCCTCAAAAGCCCCATGTGTCAAATCCACCCAATCATCACCTTTATAACAACCCATGTTTCAGGACTGCATTTGATGATGTCAAATGTGCCCAACGACATGTGTTGAGTGCAGTGATTTTAGGTCTAAGAATCACACTCACCACCATCACTGTGAGTACTGACTGTGACTACCATGTCATGGTTTCATGTGTCAAACTCACAGTGGGTCTGTCCGGTACCTTGTTCTCTAACAAGTACCTATGTGTTTGGTTTGATATCTCTATATCATGACTAATGAGATTCTGTCATCAACCAACACCACAATCTAGTCTTGTGTATCATTGTTGTCTATCTATCTTCCACAATGACATCCGACTAGGGACATAACAAGAATGTACAAACTCTTAGCATCCGCATGATCTCATCGTTCAGGTCCTCAACCTAAAAGCATATGTCATTGAGTACTGCCATTCTCTAGACATTCAATCTGTTATATCACTATCTCATATGACTGAACCAGAAAGAATTGGAAGCTTGCCTTTGATGTTTATCAAATCAATCTTAATGTATCCCACCAATCATCCCATGATTGGCTCTCAGGGCATACATACCAACAGACTCCCACTTGCACTGTGAGCCAATCACCCTTGAATCATATTCATAGTGATCTTCAAACATGTCCCACATGTTACTGTGCTCTAGTGCCAACATAGTGAGTAATGGCAACACCTTGCTAAAGTCGGTATGAATTGCATGTCTCTCATCTCTTCGCTGTACGTCACACGTATGAGATGGAGTTGCCGTAATATGCGATCTTATATTCCTATGATAACTTTTAGCCACATTGCATGATCAAGGATTCCATACTTGTCATCAATGAACAGAATATCTATAAGTTCATCTCATGAACTTCCAGATCCATATAGTATCCATTGCTGTTCTCTAACGCATAGATACTCGGCATTTCCTTTTAAATGGTTTTATTGGAACACTTCCAATCATCAACAAACCTTCACTTTTATATATCCTATATATATTTTGCGATCAATTTTTCTGTCCTTTCGGAAGTTCACATCAATGTAACTCTTTACATCGAACTCTTCCTTATCTCCATAGAACTAGTATTTCTCAAGTACTTATCAAGTTCTTATGGTATTCCAATAACCCTTACTAGAAGTAGACAGACATCCACTCGTCATGTCCCACATACGAGTTATCAGGATGAGCACATCATATTGTCATGTCAGACATACAAAATGATGAATGCATTTTATTCTTGCCATGTCCATACATGCAAGATAATGGGATGATTACATACATGATAGATCCATATCTATTCTTAGTGTTCCCATTCTTCATAAGAATTGGACACTTGGCCTTGGGATACTAACTCCATGTAGCATGGACAAGTTTTCTCCCACTGAATCTATGCATACTGAACACTTCAGTACAGATTGCCAATGTATGCTTTCTCTTTTCAGGTCAAGAGGTTTTTCGAGAACTATCTCTATAGATCTCTATTCCTATCACATAGGAAACATCTCTATCTTCCTTAAAATAATTTCCACTTTAAGATTTCCAATCTAGAACATTTCCATTTCACATCAATATGTGGAATGTGAATACGCTCCCACTAAATCACAGATCCCTTCTTTATCTTTGACATATCAGTCAAACCCTTTGACTATATCATCAAAGTAAAGGTCCAATTCTGAGTTGCTTGTACTCAATCAATCACATTGATTAGTCCATTGTAACTTATAGACTTCATTTGCATTAGTGGATTAATAAACCTTATAGGTTGTGTCACATACACATCCTTGTTTTATTCCTCATAGGAATGCGGTTTTAGTATCCATATGCCAAATGTATTAGTCATTAAGTTGCAATCAACAAGCATTATCCTTCTCAAAATGTTATCCATGTGTCTTAACACTTAAGACTTATTCACACTTATGGATTTCATCCAATGGGTGCTACCATCAAGGTCATACCTTATGGTTCATATGGATGTCATTTAGTATGTAATGGTCATAAACCATAACTCAAAATTCGATTCCTCATATTCATCTAGATAGTTGACTCATCACATGAACAACTTATCACATAGATAATTGAGGTGTATCTGTTAAAGATATAAGAACTCACAACCCTTGTGATTCTTAATTTCTTTTATTAGTGAGGGGTATTCTTTTATTAAGAAGAATTCAGTTATTTGATAATCATTCTGTAACTCCTTAGAGTATGATTCCTTCTTGATTTAGACATCACCATGCCTTAATCATGAGTTCACTATGATACATTATCATAATCACTCAAAAGGATCTCAAACATTTGGTCCAAGTATTTCATTCATTGATCTCATCAAGAATTAACACTTTACCAAATTTGTACTTCATCTATGATAATCTTGAACACTTCAAGATATTCATATTGGTATTTATCTAAACACCATTTGAAGTATTAGCACTCATTCCAATAGGTATGTAAATACATCACATGTATTATACCTAATAGGATAATCATTCTCTCACTACCATTAGTGAAGATTGATTAATCATGTCCAAGATATTCATGTCTCTTACTGGTTCTCTAACCAAAAGAGTCTAGATTTATCCATCACATGGAAACTAGAAATGAATTTATCATGATTGATGCTAATTTGATTGTTTGAGTTATCTAATAACTTTTAGGTATCATTTTATCTTATGCATATCGAATACCACAAGATAAACAAGACATTGCCACAAAGATCATATCTTTAAGATTGAAAACTCAACTTTATTAATTGCCATCATTGTCATACAATATGCAAAAATAAAGTGTTTATATCTATTGGCAATATATGAAATAACAGTTCTCAACTCTATTTCGTGCCCTTTAGGCTGAAATAAACTGAAAGATACTCCTATCTATGGCAACAACATTTGCTCCAATGATGGGTACTCCTTTCTTGGTCCTTTCACAAAGTCCATCACTTCTTTATGGATATTGCATATCATATATGACATATCCATATCTTGGTATCACATACCTCAGATAAAGAAGTGGTTTATTTCATGATACCTTAGGTGGAGATTTCCATCCCCTCCTGCATCTTCTTTTGTTCTTCCAGATATAGAGGTCAATCCCTCATACACCCTTTCCCCATGTGCCTTGAGGCTGAAGACGACTTGGATTGCTGGCTAGCATCAGAACACTTCTTTGCTTTGCCCTTATCCTTGCCCTTAAGAATTACCTTTTCTTTGATCACATCAAAGATTATGGTTTGTCTTTCTTCATCTTTGCCTCTACTATCCTCAACATATCCAACAACTCTGTCAACGCTTGTCAAAGTTGTTCATGTTGTAGCTTATCATGAATTGTATGATTCTCACAACATTTGCAGTATCATACCAATAGCCAACTCTTGGCTCAGATGGAATCCTTCTTAGTCAGGTATTTCCACATACCCAATCACATTGAGTGTGTGAATACCTTACTGGATCTCCTTCTGTCATGACATACTAGGACAGTGTCTTGGAGACATCATATGTCTCATGTTGTCTCTACAACTCATAGTTCAGGGAACACAACATTAAGCACTCCTCGTCAATGTCATCCTCGGTATGCTTCCATAAGCATACTTTCAGCCATTGATGTGGTGGGATTGAGTTCATCTGGTTCTGGTATAATTAGGATTTAGAGCTTTTGCTCTTTGAGAACACTTCTCATCATCCTAACCAGTCATGGAAGTATTCCCATTTAATTTGTTGGTCTTAAAGACCGATCACAAATAAAGTGATTTGTTGATTAACCATTTATTTTAACAAAAGGAAATATATGCAATTTTAGTCCAAAACTCTTTTGACTTGTTTGATTGATTTGAAAGGTGACGATAAAATTGAGCCTTTAATTAATTATCGCTCCCACTATTTTAATTCAAATTGATAGCCCTCACCATCAATTCGGAAGATTGCAGCGTACAACCTTCTAGTGGGCAAGATCTTGAAATCCTCTAAGTCATGATTCAGCTTTGGCTGATCGCCCACAACTTAGATCTCTCAGGTAGGCAACTCTTACCAATTGCATCATATGCAACTCTTGTTGAATGAACATGCACAACACCTTGCCATGAACATTCCTTGCCTCTGGGCTTAGACGCTCTAAGAATCACCAGTTAAGTCTAACCCAAAAGCCGACACGGTAAACATGCACCCTGCTTTGGCAGAATCTACATGTCTACCCTTCACACTTCCACAAGATAGACAACGCACCACGCTTTGGCGTAACCTACGCTTGGTCGATCGAGCTTTTCATGTGTGCCGCTAATGGAAGGCATATAAGACTTAATATTTTAATGAGGGATTTGGTTTTATATACATATACATATCCAATCACCACAATACATAATACGTAATATACATGCTATATCCCACAGAAAACATGCACAAAATGATAAAAAGTGATGATTATGGCCATCCTAATGTGATTCCTCGAGCCAAGAGGAATCACGATCATCTAGGTCAACATCACATGCAACCTGTACAAGATGAACATCTGTGCCTTGCCATCCGAGTTGATCAACTCATCACATGAATGATCTGTACTCTCTAGTCGGTCATCTGGGTTCCACCAGCCGATCGGTTGGCTCCTCCAACCGATCGATTCACCTGGTCATCATGCATCTCGTCATGTCCACCACCCACTCGTCTCGCTCCTCGAACCGGTCATCAACCGATCGGTTCACTCCTTGAACCGACCGTCTGGAACGTCAACCGATCGGTTCACACCTTGAACCGATCGTTTCAGCTGTCGTCAGATGTCCTCCGGTCTTCGATATAATAGGAAATAAAATCTATCCTAATTTTACATTGCTTAAAAGGGAAACCCCGAGCTATATTCGGGGGGAGCAAAGATAGGAAAGAATCTCAAATTATTTCGAGTTACATCAGGAATAAGAGAGGGAAGATCGGTGCGCAGACCGAGATGCAATCAACCACAAACAACCATACACAAATAGGGGTTTATAGGCCATAATCACGCTACACACACCTACCACAAAACTTGTTTAAGGGCGACGCGTATCGAGTGCATTAATAATACATATCATATATGTAATTTGGGATTTGTGGAGTTAGGATTGGACATGCATAAAGCCAACATTATTCACATCGTATGCAATAAATAAAGGCGACAAACCAAAATCGATCATATCGATATTCCTAAAATATAGAGTAGTTGACGTGGCTCTGATACCACTGTTGGGTTTTAGGGGAGGCAGAGAAGGCAGCGGAAACAAAAATTTTCTCCCCCAAACCCAACATGAGGAAACGCGTCAACGTCTATAGAATAGGAAAGGATGGTTTGTGGAATCATACCTTGTCCCAAGGCTTGCTTGGCGACAATACCTCACGCAATGCGCGGCCTTCAACTCCGGTCTTGGACGGTGTCTGTGCAGCTCCTGGTCGCACCGGGACTGACTCCTCCTCCTCCTCCTACCGGACTGTCAGATGACAGTTGTCCTCCTGAGCGGCAGTGTCCTCCCGCCTCTATAGTAGTCCACACGGACCACCTAGAACTCCACTCTCCTTGTCCCATAAGGAAGTGGAAGGAGTCACACCCTCCTATTGACGTACTAGTCGCCAACACACTCTCCTGCCTCCAGTTGCAACTGCAGTTGTCCTTCCCTTACTGCACCTCCCTTTTGTGGGAAGCACTTGCTCGGGCTCTCTCTCGGTTACCAAAACCAGAGAGAACAACAACTTTGCAGAGCAACTGGTTGCACTGAGTTGTTCTTTGAGAAGCCCCCAATACCCCTATATATATAGGAGGGTCATGGGACATGGTTCTCTATCCTGGGCAATACGGGACTAAACACAGGAGTAGAAGGGTTTGAGATTTTCCACAAAAAGCAACCGGTTCACAACCTGAAACGATCGGTTCATAGTTGAACCGATCGGTTCAGCCATTGAGCCGATCGGTTGGACCTGAGCCGACCATTTGGGGCACTCCAACCGATCGGTTGGTGCCCTGAACCGATCGGTTCCTAATCCGGCTCAAAAAGACTTTCCTTGTTTCTTTCCCAATTGGAATCGAATACCAATATTATTCCCAATCAAATTGGGCAATTTGAAACCAAAGGAAAATTCTTGCCGACATGACTTTCCCAACTGGTCGGTTGCACCAGTTGAGCCGATCGGTTCAACCCTTGAACCGGTCGTTTCAACCTGGTCATGAGCCGATCGGTTGGACACTCCAGCCGACCGGTTCAGCAACCTCAGCCGACCGGTTCAGCAACCTCAGCCAATCGGTTGGGAGCACAGGTTGGGAAAAATCAGTCAATTGCGATTTCAATCAATCTGATACTCCAATCAATGCGTCCAACACCTTGAACCATATGATATTGAGCCATCGACTGATTGAGCGTTTAATTGAACTACTAAACTCCTTTAGTAATCAATCTAAACATTGCTTGTGGACAAAACTCCTCTTCTAGGTTAAATCCTATGTGTGTGACCCTGCAGGTCCATTTCACGTTGGCAGTGAAAGTCCATAATACTTATGACTTCACAAGCAAAGAGTGGTGCCTAGTCACACATCAGTGCTACCCAAGTGAAAGTAGAAAGTTGGAGAACAACTTTCATCCTACAATCTATGAATTGTGTTATAGTGAATGTATAATCCCTTTGTCACTGATATCCTGAATGAACTCAAGGCATGGAACAGTCATCCTGTCAACGTTCATTCACTTTCTTGATCTCAGAGTAGATTGAAGGAGATATGTATGACATCAATATCATATACCGATTCACACATGTGTGCGCACGCCTATCTCAATCCTACTCATCAAGTGGCCTTGGATATCAAACTCCCTCAGGAGGGACAAATCCCATATCTATCACTCACCCCTCAAAATCCCCATGTGTCAAAGCCACCCAATCATCACCTTTATAACAACCCATGTTTCAGGACTGTGTTTGATGATGTCAAAGTGTGCCCAACGACATGTGTTGAGTGCAGTGATTTCAGGTCTTAGAATCACACTCACCACCATCACTATGAGTACTGACTGTGACTACCATGTCAAACTCACGGTGGGTCTGTCTGGTACCTTGTTCTCTAACAAGTACCTTTGTGTTTGGTTTGATATCTCTATATCATGACTAATGAGATTCTGTCATCAACCAACACCACAATCTAGTCTTGTGTGTCATTGTTGTCTATCTACCTTCCATAATGACATCCGACTAGGGACATAACAAGAATGTACAAACTCTTAGCATCCGCATGATCTCATCGTTCAGGTCCTCAACCTGAAAGCATACATCATTGAGTACTGTCATTCTCTAGACATTCAATCTGTTCTATCACTATCTCATATGACTGAACCAGAAAGAATTGGAAGCTTGCCTTTGATGTTTATCAAATCAATCTTAATGTATCCCACCAATCATCCCATGATTGGCTCTCAGGGCATACATACCAACAGACACTTGGTGCATGATGCTTGCATGTGTCAATTTCCTTGGACATGTGTATGAGGTGGGATGAGAAGGTGGCATTGCCCATGGACAAGTGTCCCTAGGTGGGCGACACATTGCCTTGTTTTCTCCTCCACCCACTTCTATATATGTATCTCCTTTCTCTTTTTAAGGATCCCTTTAGTTCCTTAGTTTCCCCTCATCCTTGGTAAATGACATCTCTCCTTTGCAACCTTGGTGGCTGATACCCTTGGAGGAGCTAAGCTTGTTGGCCGATCCTTCTCCTTGGAGTCTCCTTCTTCCTCTTATGGTGGTGCTTGAGCTTAAAGTTTGGAGCTTTGGAGCTTAAGGAGCTTTCTTAAGGCATGTTACATAACTTCTAATCCTAACTATACTAGCTTCTTTTATGTTTCATGTTCATATATGATCTTGATCAGCCTTACATATGGTTGGATATATTTCTTGCTCTAGTTTGTACCTTTAATCTTGTTGGACTTTGATAGTTGTATGACCTTAGACCTTGTTGGCCGAACCTATGGAGTAGGGTTTTCTTTGGGGCAATACCGCTTTATCTTCTTTAGTCTTGAGAAGTGAGTTCGGCCCTAGTGATATAGGAAACACCCCTCTCTCTTGGTTGTTGAGAGGTGAGTCTATACTCTAGTTGTTTGGGCAACACTCTTCTCTCACCATGGATTTGAGAGGTGAGCCTTGGTTGAGTGGACCTAGTAGAGGTTGAGACCTTGGCTGATATGGAGATGATCCATTTGATGCCGGAGATGTGTGATGGAGGTTGTGAAAAACCCCTCTCTCTTGGTTGTTGAGAGGTGAGCCAATTCTCTTGAACTTTTAGGGTTTGATGATGGTGATCTTGAGGTTAGTGAAGACCATGCCAAGTTGAGCTTGGTGCCTTGCATGACACACCTTATAGTAGTGTTGCCCGACACTCCTTGTCTTGAGTTTTGATCTTGTCCAACATGATGAGTTGATGATATGGCTCTCTTGATCTTGTGGTGACCTTGGGCGATATGCCTTAACCCATGCAGACCTTGCCATAGTTTGTGGTTGTCGGTGTGATGCTTTTGACCGATAATAGCATTATGGGTGGACCTTGTGGAGGGCAAGTAGTCTATGCTAGCACGACACCCCCCCCCCAAGGGTGTGTTGCCCGACATGGTTCCTTAGTGGCCACCTTGCCCATGGATGATAGGGTGCCTTGGATGACATGATGTCTTGGACGATATGGTGTGCTGGTTGGGCATTAGGGTTTGGTCTTGGGCGCCATGCTCCTGGTCGATATGACCCTTAGCTGATGAAGTGATGTGGGCTTCCCGACATGCAACCCTAACCCTAGATGGGCGATAGAGTTCTTGGCCGTTGGGTAGTTGTGATGCCCAACACATCCCTTAGCACGTAGCTGCATAACACAGTTCTTGAACCAGTTTGCAGATACCCTAGGTGTTGGTCTGCTCGTCACCCTCTATGCATAAGTGCACTACATGATGATGGCCGAAATGGCGGCATAACACCTTAGGGTTGGATGCCCTAGTCGATAGAGCCTTGGTGAGAGTAGTTATACTACCTGATACTACCTATAGTGAGGGTTGCCCTACCCGTCACATTTCTAGTGAGGGTAGAGGCCACTTTTGGTGAAGGTTATGACCAACCCAGAAACTCTAGGTAGTAGTTCTTTATCATGTAACTGCATCTTTTGATATATGGATGATAGTTGCAAACCTATGCTATGTTGGATGTCTAAGATGCTGCTTCATAAGATGATAAGATACATGGTTATGTTCTCAAGAATAGGGCATAGTGTATGCTCATGGTTTGATAACAATAATATGATTGATACACCTTATGCTTCATATAATCATGGATGTCGTTCCAAACATGATAACATGATAATCATAAAGAACTATGTTTAGCGATTTAAGTTATCTCTCTCTGGATATGCATACTAACCATGCAGGTGTATCAGATGGATTCATAGCCAGGTAAGAGCTATGATGTTTATGTCCTTCGAATAACACTAAATGATAATATTCCTTGTTGACGAGATAACATGCATCCCGATATGATGAGATAGGTCTGAGGACCTGATAAAGGATGAGTGCCTAGTTGAGGTGTTATCCTCTGGTGATGAGATAAGAGATTGTTATCCCAGGTGATGATGCCTTGAGAGGCAGTGACTTCCTGTGACGAGGGATTGAGATCCCAGGATGATGTGATAATAACAATATTAATGTAGCTCAATGCTGCTTATGTTTTACAACTTGGTTGCCTCAACAACTCACTCAAAATATACTAATTAATTATAGTGGAACATGTTATGTAGTTTGCCCTGGCCATAGATACATCATCATCAGAATTTGGTGATGGTGAAACAGGTTTATCCTGCAGCATTACCTGGAGCACACATTGTTGAATATGCGGGATTTTCTCCAACCGAAAATAGGAGGATTTGAGTGCAACTGCGGTTGCAGACTCGAGATATATGGAGCATGGTGAACAGGCTCATGGCTCAGGATATGTGATAGAGCATGAATGCGTTCATGGCTCAGAGCGCGGTGAATAGGCCCGTGGCTCAAAGTTTACTAGCACCGAGACCTGTACCAAGGCGGGCTAGGGTTATGGGTAGCTTGCAGAGCTGACCCTGTGGCTGAGGCCACTTAAGCATGAGACTATAGTCCTGCTTTGGTTTTCGTGCACTGACCACAAGGAGGTGAGGTCATGGAGTCCGACTCTCCCATTGACCTTGTATGACATTGGTTCTTGGGCTTCACATCCAAAGGTTGAATTTGAGAAGGGACAACTCACTTCCTCAGGGCATAATAATAAAATGTAATCTAGCTGAACAATATATACTGCTTAGAGCAAAACATGGGACATTGGTTGAGGCCTTACTTATGTAGATGATCCAATTATCTCTTATAGTTACTTGTACGATCTTGATATTTTGTGATAAGTTCTTATAAAGCTTATCTTGTCAATCTTGTTTCATAATGAAATATTGGGTTATATGCCTCCTGGATATCTGGGTAAGATTGATGGTAATAATAGCCTTGCTCAGTATGCTGCTCTTATTATATGTCTTTACCAACTATCTGCTTTATCTACTTTAAACCTTCTGAGGTTTTATAATTTCGGCAGGGAGTTATGTTTCTCACTAGGACTGTGTGTCTCACCCACTAGTTTACAACCTTTTTAGGTGATCGTGCTGGACGTGGTGGTGGTCGCGAGGTTGAGGCCGAGCAGTAAGAAGAGCAGTAGAGGGCAAGAGATGGAGATGTTGCTATTTTGGTAGTTTTGTAGTAGAGTCCTAGAGTCATCCCTATACTCTCAGGTCCTCAGAGGTGTTTTGAAGACGTTTCACGATGTATAGCTATTGTACTCTTATTCATCCTGCTGCTGGCCTTATATGGCTTGTTATGTACATATAAACATGTGATGAACTCTGGTGCTAACAGTACAGCTAGTTCCGATAAGTTGTGGACATATATCAAGGCTTGTAAATGTTTATATAACATGTTTCCTTGCAGGATCTGGACATAATAGTTCTCTTTCATCTACTTTCTGCAAAATGATTTTAATTAACCCATGCTTTCAGTAATATGTGGTTTATGGTATTTCCGTACATTTTCGCGTGGCATTTCATTGTCTGTGTGATAGCGGGGTGTCACATAGGTGGTTGGAAAAACAGCTAGAAAAAGGGAAAGGAAAATAAAGTATGTGTAAACAAATATGAATAGGATATAAAGAAAAAGAAAACATGTAAATAAAGGCCAGTTTTCATCATAAGATGAAGATTTCAAGAGTATGAGGCTATTTTTAAATTGATGCTTGCCATAAACAAAATATAATAAAAGAGTTTCATGCATGATAATTATGGCTACCTTAACTAAGTAGGGTTGAGTCACCTAACTGACCTCAACCTATAGGTGAGGGGAGAACTAATACATTCCTAGTCAACTACACATATTTTTATGGGGGATAATAAGACATTCCCCAAAGAGAATTAATACATACCCTATCTATGGGTGGTTGTACATAAGTACCACTACTATAGCTAAATAGTCCATAAAATCAACATGCTAGAAAAGAAATCATGGCAAGTAAAAGTATCATATCAATTAGAACATGGCAGTGGGGTACAAGACCCAAATAAAAGAGAAAAAAATACTGATTTAGAGGCATATATAACAAAGGATTCAAGATTTAGGGTTCATTTAAGCCTCATTAGGGAAACTAGGGTTATGGATGCAAATATCCCAACTTAGGGTGAAATATGCACATACCTCTCTTACTGATATCAATTACTATCTTTCACCACTTTAATTGGTCCAAGTTCCTCTTTGCCTATTTTTAATGTATTAACATGCATTAGAGTACATAATGCACATTAATGTAGAGAAACCCTAATTTTAGACCTTTTTGAAAAAAAACTTAGATTTAGACTCTAAAAACATCACCAATGAACTTATTAGGTTCTCCTGATTAAGAAATATTTTTTTATGTTAACTTTGGAGTTATGATGATTAAGATGCAATTTTTATGGATTTTATGCATTAAATTCATTTTACAAAAATCACCCTCCATCAAACCTCAAAATCAGACCTTGAAAATATTTCTATTAGATAAAGATTGATTTTATGATTCAAAAATATATTTATTTGTCAAATTTGGATAAGCGGATTAAAAGATATGAATTTTTCAATTTGAACCAATAAGGAAATGACAAGTCAAAAATCCTTGCGAGAAGAGGAAGAGATAAAGAGAGAGAGAGAGAGAGAGAGAGAAAACACCAATTGACCCAAGATCAGGGTTGGAGATGCATCGGTAACCAAAGAAAGCACCATTTGACCCAAGATCAGGGCTGGAGATGCATAGTAACCAAACTAGATCTTCTAGAGAAGGTAAAACAGCAAGAAACCAAAACCCTAGAAGAACATGGTAAATAGAGAAGGAGATCATCGATTTTAAATATAGAAGCATGAGTTTTAAGCATGTAGTAAGCAATATTTGAGAATGGGGTTATAAAAATCACCTCCAGGAAGGTGGACATGTTCAAACAGCAAGGTTCCTAAGCTATAGAGATTAGTTTCTCCAACAAAACTCCTATCTCGAGCAAGAAGTACCTTCTCCACTTTAGAGGTGAAAAACCCTAGCAAAAGAACATGAAGATGAGGTGTTTAAGGGTTGTAGGTGGGGTTTCACCATGGAAGGCCATACTTATGACCAGGAAGAAGGTGGGAAAAAGATGAAAATCCTGAAAATAGGGAAGGAAAGGAGGAAACTTACTAATTTTGGTCGAAATCACCAAGAAGGAGCTTTAGAAACCCTAAATAGAGAAAATTTAGAACCCCGAGAGTTTTCTTCACCAAGGTAGGCACCCTCTGTTACCTTGGGACAACACCTTCATGGCCAAGCATAGTAGGAATGATGCTCTAATCTAGAGGAAAGAGAAGGAGAGAAAGAGTTTTTGAATTGGGAGGTGGGAAGGGGTAGAAATGGCTTTATAAAGAAGGGGGCAAGCATGAGGTGTCTATAGGACTTTCCATGTGTCCTTAGCCTAGGGCTTCATGTCCATACAATAGGACAACTCATAAAGGCTTCTTGAATATCAAATATCATTTATAAAATCCCATGTATTCTTCTATGCCATCCCCACCATCCTCCAATGAAAGAAACAACCCCATTGGTTGATAGCTTTTAAAGACAAGCCATTTATAAAGAGGGTAATCCCTAAAGTTCCCTTGGAGAGAAACACCTTCAAACCAAGGTGAAACTAGGTTCCCCATGGTTCAAAATCTCGATAATGGTAAGGTAATATCTAAGGATTATAATTCATGTGATAATTTGCAAATAAAACCTTCCAATTGGGTAAATTGCATAAAAGTCTAGAATGTACCTAAAATTACATAACTTGCACAAACAACATCCAAATTGAACCAAATTTGAAAATTAGGCTCATTTTATGATCTAAAAACACATAAAAAAGTTATAATAAGGTTAAGAGCACTTCATTATGGTAATTAAGCTTATTCAATACATTAAACAAGGTTTGTGGCCTTACACTTCTGGCACAAATTTATTTACCATTGTTCCACTAAAGTGGTGATTTTGCATTTTAGATCCTTAAATAAGATTTCAATGAGGTATTTACATAAAAACTTCCATTGTTATAATTATTGAACAAATGTTCACCAAACCACTATAAATTCTACAATTTAAACATCAAGGCCAAAAAGGATAGAAAGTAAAGGAAAAGCTTAGAAAAGGACCAAAGAGAGAATATTTCCAAATTTTGATATGTTACAACAATCCACCCCATAAAGAATATTTTTTCCTCAAAATCACAAGCAAAGAGAGGAGGGTGAGTAATGAACATCTTATCTTTAACTCCCAAGTTACTTCCTCCAAACCATAAAACTTTCACTAACTCATACTCCTTATTTTTTTTAACTTGGGAGTTCAAATTCTTTACAGGAAGCTTCTCATAGGTTTGGTTTTCATGTATCACTAAGGGTTCCACTATTAATATTTATTTTTATTAGATATAACACAGTTAATGTTTTAGGCTTATTAATATTATATTCATTATGGTATTATATCATCCTTATTATTCTTTTAATTGTGTCATGTTATATTTACTTTGTTGCCAAAAGAGTTGTATTTTTTATTATACAAAAAGTCCTATATATTTATTATTTATCTCATTAAGAGTTTTAGCACAATTAGGGTTTACTCATTTATCTCAACATACTTGATTATTATCCTTAATAATTTGGATTTAGTCTCTGTTATCAACATATTGTATTGTAACATATTGTTTTGCATGAACTAAGACATTTTATCCAATTGTTACAACTAATCCAAATAATGTCACATTAATTACTTATATCCATATTAAGCATTGTCACATTACCTTTTTTTACATTGATGTCATCATTAATGACTTTCTCATATTTATTCAGTTCTTATGATTGATTATGCACTTTAATGTGAATCCAATTACTTCCTATCCATATTGAAGTCATTATATTTATTTTAGTGAACAAAGTGGAACATACTATCTATTAATGATTTCATTCACCTACCAAGTCATGATTAGGTGATTAATTAGGTGTATATTAGAGAACAAGGTGATATACATTTCATATTGATGACTTGATATATATATATATATATTAATCTAGGGTTAGGTGATTATATATCATTCATGTGTATCGAGGTATGTTATGTTCTTATGACACCTAATGTCCCTAATGTATCATGAATGTCATTATGGATGTATATTTTAAGGTTAGCTGATTACAACTTAGGGTTTAGGTCATTATGATCATTATTCATCACCTATACATTCTTAGTATGCATTGAGTCCAATATTAGTTTACAATTATCTTTCTCATCATATCATTTGGGTTTATTGGTCCAAGACATGGTTAGCATCATGTGTACCCACTATTAGTATTAATATGTGAGTTACTCATATTATGTGCATTAGGTATTCATTAGGGTTCAAACTTATGAATTATTCATTAGATGACCATTATATGCTCTTTAGGATAACAACAAGGATGTGGGGTTATGACTATAACTCATTTGATGAAAATAAGGATCAAAGCAAACTATCCTCCTAATCATGGAGTTAGGGTTTCTAGAGTCAGTGTAGTTAGATTTCGGTATGCTACATGACTCCGTCACCTTAAAAAAGATTTCATCCTTGAAATCTAGCTACCTAAACATCATCAAACCAACTACTCTCCACCCTTTAAAAGGTTTGACCTATCAAGAAAAACTAATCTAGAGGTAAAAGGGTGAGTCTAACTAAGCCATGTACAAGATCCATCACACTTCCACTGTGCACTCTGATTGCTTACTAAACACCAAATTCAAAGTCTAGGTTCTTAGGGATAGACTATCCAAACATGTGGTTCTAAAGGACACAAGAGAGCTATATTGGGTATCCATCCTCAAACAAGTCATTACACCTAAAAGACAAGGTCAACATATTAGGTTCTTAGGATTATCCAACTTAGGTGCCTAAGGCTACTACTGTCTATATGCCTACTATTTTGGACAATCGTGTTCAGCTCAGGACAAGAAAATATTATATAGATCTGGGAGTCCTCGTTAACCAAGCTAGTGGTGCAGAGGAAAATCTTGCCAACCATCAAACCATGATCCTTTCTAGACACCTTTGCTTTCAACTTATGCCCTAATAGCTACCTAATCTGTGCATTTTAGACATTATAATCTTTTAAATATAACTCGTCACACATACACATTCTAGTATATATTTTCTAAGTTATGGACAATTTTGGTGTTATCAAATTTTAACAAATTTAATTTCTATATTCAATTCAATAACATTTGTGTTTTAACGAGAAGAATACATATACAATACAAATTAACAGAAGAGTACATACTACTTCCTAAAGGAACTTGAATGCATATGTAGTAAAAAAATTAAGTACTGAAATAAAATATAAAGTTAGCTTCACTACTAATTCGACATATTACTAAAGGAGATGTAGTGTCATACTTTAAATTAAAAAATGCAAGACATATAGATCTCATAATCACATCATATTTAAAATAGTAAAATTATAAGTATATAATTTTAATTGATTTTTTGGGTTGAATTTCTAACAAATCCAATAAAAACCCTTCCTTGAATACTTTTTCTATGTTAGAAATTTATATAGTTTATTTATGAATTTCTCATATGTTGAGGTTTTAAGAAATAATAGAAGATTGATTATTATGTTTGAGATTTACTTCAATAATTTAATATCTTCCTTCCTTTCAAAATACCCAAGTAGACCGATTCATATGATTTGTAGATATTTGAATGAATTCATGGATTCACGTCCTACGACTATTTATAAAATTTTATACATTTAGTCTAATATGAAGATTTCTGATAACCTCTTTTGAGGTCTAAGGTCAAAAGATGAAAGAAATAAAATTTTATTCTTACAGTGAAATGTAAAATTCTGTGGTTTAGATAATATGATTAGAGTTCCATGAAGTATAAAAGTGGTATATTTTATCTATTTACTAAAAAGAAAGAATGTATATTAAATTGACAAATTTCAGTAATTGAATTATGCATGTAGTACTGAAATTGGTTAAGGAGTAAGCCAATATGGATGAATAACAATAATGCAAGACATGTTAGATTTGGATTACCAAATAACCTTAAGGTATCGTAGCACAAGCTTAACCAATTTACATGTATATAAAGGGCTGAAGTGTTAACAAAAATCTCTCTTTAAAATAGTATGCTACCCAACAATAATTGGATATGCAGTTGGTACCCTTCTCACTTTCTAGTCGGACAAGGGATGGGTCAAGTCTCGTTGATCCTCTTCATTAGGTTACTTCCGTTAGTTAGTAGGAACTAACGTCTTGACACCCTTTATAAGTACTTATGCCACATGGACCTAATCTCGCCAAGCTGTTTAGATTTCGTAGCTAGATGTGAAAACCTCATTGTTTTAGTTAGTTCATCTTATGTTTCTAGTCTTGAGACTTACACGACGAATCACCAAGTTATTTATGTGGATTTAACTTGGACTATAAAATCCAAGTGAGTTTAGGAAAGATACTTACTAGTATGGAAGGTGCTATTTGGGAACAACAAATAACTATATTAAAAAAGTTTGAATAAGAGATACATAACAATATCATGTATCGATAACATGTGATCAAAGAAAGAAATACATATTTTTTTAAAAATGCTACATATTTTAATTGCATTCAGGCTCTCATTTTACTTTGTTGCAAGTTATGGACAATTCTTGCCTTTAACACGAAACACTTATATAAATTTCTCCATAGACTTCTTTGTATTCTTGCACAACATATCTTTACGTGTAATTCTAGTATTGTGGTCTTGTCCACATGGTGTGATGGATTTTACCAGATAGAAAAATATCTGAAAAACATAAATTAGACTTTAATTGTGTTAATTAGTTTTGTTTGGGTCCCTTTCTACTCTAGATTCTAGATCATTAGAGTAGTTAATGTTTGTTTGCGTGTAATGATATAGTTAGTTTTCAAAGTTTGAGTAAATATTACCATGCGATTTGATGGTAAGAAACATGTTATTATTAGGCAATTGCACTTGATAAATAAAACAAATGTTCTCTCTAATGGAATTTCAATCAAATATGGTATCTACTCAACCGTGAAAGTTTAAAAAAACTTCTCAGTAGTCAATATTAATCCATTTTACTTATTTAAGCTCTAACCCTGGCCCCTAATTGACAAAGTATGAGGTTGGGGTCTAACAACATGCTATGTCTGTCTTAAGATAAATTGACAACATGCTATGTCTGTCTTAAGATAAATTGACTATAGTTTCATTAACTTAAGAAGTTTTGCTAATAGTTGGGAAGTCAGAACAATTGTAGTATTTTCAGTGGTTAGTTTGAGTATTTGGGTGCCTTGTCAAGATATTTGATAATTCAAATGACTCATTATCAAACCACTCAAGAAATCTCTCCCCAAACGCCATAGCTAGGTGTTCAAAGTAAGAGCAGTTGAGAATGAAAGCTATTTAAGAAAAGAATATTAGAGGATCATGAAAGATTAGCAAGAATCGGATATACATGTTTAAGGAGTCTTTTTCTCGATTTGTAGTAATGATAACCCATTAACATTGCAGAGTAATGTAACATATTAGGTGTTGCTTTAAGATAAACCCTAAGATAAAGGAAAAACAATGATCGTGAAGATGAATAATGAGCAAGATTGGAACCACAAATAAAATCTTCAGTTTCCATCAAAATTAAAAGTTGAACGAATTGAGATTATAGACAAATATGCATAGTTGTATATGTATACACGCAACTATCCATACGTTCGCACACATGATGTTACACACTAATACACATGAGTGGATGCGTATTCCTCGCTTATGAAAGTCAACCTTTTCTCAACGAGTATAACTTTTCAAATGAAGATATAAATATTTTATGAAGAGTTGGTTCATTTTTTTTTTTTCAATTTGAAAAAATAGTGTCTAATGTATAGTTTTGCGTACATTAGGTGCAAGGGGCAGTACTGAAACTTAATATTGACTTAGGTCAGCTCAATACAATTTGACACTATTAGTCTGAGTTAGACCTGTCAACCGGGTCAAAATCTACGGGCACCCATAGGTCGACCCGTTTAAATCAAGTTTGGGTGATACAATTTGTCACCCAGAATTGCCCAAATTCATACCTACCCATCTATTTAGTGAGTTTCATGTGAGGTGTGTGGGCACACGTGGTGACCTGCCAAACTGAATTACTGATAAAAATAAATATATTGATATACTTACTTAAAATAAATAAGATGATCTCTTACTAACCAATTGATTATTAAGGAGTTCCAGCCCAAACCCGAACTTGTCCAACACGATTTAATATGAAAGAGAGATATTGGGAAAAATAATCCAACTCTATTACATTATCCAGTTGTTCTACCAAGCTTAATCTAGAGTAGTACGAGTTACTAACCCTAGTTTATTAATCATAATCAGACATTAGAGAGTTTTAATTGTACATTAGAAAATTTTACCTAAAAATACTTGAATAGTTGTAAAAATATAACATTCTTTTTTATTTGATAGTGGTAATGCTATACTTCATATAAAAGCAAATGGATGATCTTCTTTTACCGTTACAATATCAACTTACAAAATAATTGTTTATTGAACACATATTATATGGACCCATGTGGGGGACTCACACACCGCTATGTCAGGTTTAAATTTATCTTTCTTCAACCCGTTTAAAATTGTATCATTTTAAACCGCACCCGCGAGATCCAAACATGTTATCACCCAACGCAAACTCAAGCCACCGACCCATAAGATATGTCTAATCTGAGTGCTTTTCAAAGAAAACCGGATTTTATAGACAATATATCAACTAATTCTAGGCTAGACAGGCGAACTCCAAATTGAGGATTGGGTCATCCCAATTTTATTGTGGGCTCTGATCTCCAAACCGCGATATAATCCCGATTTAAACTTAGCGGAAGCGATTCGATAAACAACGGAAGACAAAAATCACGGGAAATTAAAACTTTTCGGGACAAGAGCTTGAATCTATAAAAACTTCTTTCATAACAAGAGATAAACTGTTTACATCTCATGATAATTACTTCTTGAGTAATTATATACATCAAGATACAAAATCTCAAGAACTCACATAAATGACTCCAAGACCTGAGAGTACAGAGGACACATAGGACTGACTCTAACTGCACTACATGGCAGGCTAAATCTCCACCTGAGATTACTGCTGCTCCTGGTGCTGCTGCTGCTCCTGAGATTGGTCACATGTAGACCGGTTCCTCCGTCTACGACGTCCACCTAAAAAGTTGAAGTCTACGGGGTGAGACAATTTTACATAATTGTCCCAACGAGAGTTATAACTCTTCGCCAGAAGCTTTATTATAACATCAGAGAATATCTTAAGCAGTAAAGCTTTCAAAGTATTCAATAACAGTGGCAACTATATAACAAGAGTTCAACATTTATGAGACATGAAGAAATATAAGCACTATCACAGTGTATCATCAATCAACTAACTCGTAGTTATCTCTAGCAGGTATACTACGTGGTTGATTATGTTTTACAAACAACATTATGCCCTGTGGAGATGAGGCATACCACTCATACTCCAACTGATCGCTGAGAAGTCACATTAGTATCATACATAGGTCATTAAGAGAGCCGGATTCTCATGACCTTCATCTTCCTCAGTCAGTAAGAGGATCACTTGTAGGACATCTTGTGTCTCTACTTATTATAGCTCACCAGGGTAAACTGGTCCTTCGCTATTTTAGAGTTACAGTGGCGTTCTGTACTCTCTTCGTCATCAGGAGTTTTCATGTTTATCTCCACTGATACGGATATCTATGTTTTCTTCGTCATCAGGAGGTTTCATGTTTACCTTCCACTGATACGGTAGGGTTTAGTAGTGAAGGGTTGACAGATTACACATCTACATCAATCACCTACACTAGGATGTAAGGTTCTACACATCCATATACCCCACATACTCAATAGTATGTGTTCCAGGAGCTCCCCTTAGGAAATCCTGTTTCACCATCATTTGATCTCTGACAATGATGGATCTATGATCAGGGTTCTACATTATACTTGATTAGTTAGGTACATTTAGTATTCATTTAATCATCACACATTGTTCTTCAAACAATAACAGTAGCATAACAGCTATGAAAGCAGAATACTAAATGTAACAAGCCTACTCACATCAATCATCATTTCTCATTATACTCATCACCAGTCATCTCTGAAGCATGACTTGGTGGTATTCATGGCTCTTACAGCCCATTAACTCATAGGATTCCACTGACAAGGCATCAAGATATTTTACTTATTCATAAAGCCTTTAACATGATTTTAATGAATACAATATCATCATCCATACCTGGATATGATCACTTTCATATCAGGACCTGCATAGTTAGTTCAACTGATAAAGGTAATTTAAAACAAGGAATATACTTCTCACTCTTATCATAAGAGTTAAGTTCTCTGATTCTTATCAATTAGAGTTTAATACTCATAAAGCATGTCATTACTCTTGAATTAGGGTTTACTATTCACATTGAATGCCATTACCCTTGAATTAGGGTTTACTATTCACATTGAAGTGAATTGAACTCATAACATCATCATGTATGTGGAACATCATCATTGATGCTCTCAGACTGGCTTAAGATTCATCATACATCATAATTAGGGTTTCCATGATCTCACACAGGTGGCTCATACCCTAATTATGCACATTCATGTGTATTGAAGGTTCTTTAATTGAGTTTCCACCTAAAAAGGGTACTTTCTCTCTCTAGAAGTACTTTCTCTCTCTATAAGTACTTTCTCTCTCCTCATACTAGTAGATGGTGATAAAATCACTCTAGATCAAGTTGAAATAAGTCATCATGGGCTATCATAGCCAAAAACATCACTAACATGTGATTAGGGTTTGATTTGATCAAGGTATTACTCAATTGACCCTTCAAGGGTATTTTGGTAATTCACCCCATTGATCACCATCATGGTTCAAATCATTAGTCACTTAATCCCTTAATGTCCTAGGTTATCATTAGGGTTTTAGGTTAGAGCATCTTTGAACCATTTACATCTCCAATTGGTTAAGTGAAGTCAACCTTTGAACACCTTAAACGATCTCAACCTTCAACATCCAAACGGTTTGAGACCGTTTGGATGGGTTGACCGTTTGCTTTGGTTGACTTCAAGACCGTGTGACCTTCAAGGTCGTGAGCCCAAACCGAGAGGGGGTGTATACCGTTTAACCATGTTGACTTCAAGACCGAGAGGCCTTACATGGTTTGAGACCGTTTGATGTCTCTCGGTCTTGAGACCGTTTGATGTTTCTCGGTCTTGAGACCGTTTGATGTCTCTCGACCTTGAGACCGTTTGATGTCTCTCGACCTTGAGACCGTGAGGCCTATCATGGTCTTGAGACCATGAGGCCTCTCACGGTCTTGAGACCATGAGGCCTCAAACGGTCTTGAGACCGTGAGCCCTCAATCGGTCTTGAGACCGTGAGGCTCACATGGTCTCAACCGTTTGGTCCTTCAACAAGGTTCAAGCTTTTCAATTGATTATGTTTATCAATGTTGAAGCCCCCAAAAGGTCAAAGCCATGGTAACCACTTATGGATTAAGTCAATTAGGGTTATGTTTAACCAATTGGTCACTCAATTGACCCTCAATTGTTAACCAATTAGGGTTGAAGTCGATTCAATTAAGGTCTATCAATGTTCAGCCATCAACACTCAACAATGTGAATCAACTCAAGGTTGAACCCTTCAATTGAGCTCCACTTGGGCCCAAACTTGGCCCAAACGGTCTTGAGATCGTGTGGATGAACTCTACACGGTCTTGAGACCGTTTGCCCAAGATTTCATCAAGATCTAAAGTGATTTGATAGGGATTGAACCTTGATTGAGTTACAAATCAGTATTTTGATTAATTTGATAACTTAGTGCAATTGGACCCTCAATTGATCAAATTTTGTCACCACACGGTCTTGAGACCATTTGGATGAGTTCTAAACGGTCTTGAGACCGTTTGCCCATCCAACTTTTGGATTCTAGTGAAAATTCTTCAAGGTTGGATCCATTGAATTGATTATTATATCAATATTTAATTGCAATGTAATTTGGTATTATTGTACCTTCAATTGGTCAACTATTCTTGACCTCAGACCTCCATACGGTCTTGGGTGATTGACCACACGGTCTTGAGACCGTTTGGTTGATCTCCAAACGGTCTTGAGACCGTTTAGGTCAATTAACCCAAAAACACTCATTATTTTATTGTGATTTGAGTACTGATTTCAATTAGGGTTTGCCCTAGTAATCACCCTTCAACTCTTAGCTCGTTTGGAATTAGTCCATCAAATTTGGTGAGTTGTTAATTAACATTATTTTGAACAGTAATATCATACGGTCAATGCCTGGTCAACGACCTTACATGGTCTTGAGACCGTTTTCCCAAAAAGGATATTTCAGACCGTTTGAAAATCAGGAATAAATTCAATTAAAGTTGTTGATTAAAAAGGCCATATCTCCCGATTCGTTTGGAGTTAACCTCTCAATTTTTGAGGGTAATTAGTATACATAATTATATACAGGTTTCTTATACGGTCCACGCTCGGTAAACGCTGCTATACGGTCTTGAAGACCGTTTGCCCTCTCTCGGTCTTGAGACTGTTTGCTCACCTCACGGTCTTGAGACCGAGAGAGCAAGTTGGGGAGACCGTTTAATAAAGTGAAAAGCGGTGGATTTTTCTTGGAATTAACGTCTTCATCTCCTAGCTCAAGAACAGCAAGGATTTCCCACGGATTTGCTTGCAAAATAGCAAAGGAAAGTAGGGACGAAGAAAAACTATCATCTACATGCATAATCAAGATGTATATAACAAAGCATGGGTTTAGAGTTATAAAACCCGCATAAAGCTTGCTTCTTGAGCTCCAAGCTTTCGAGCTCCAAGCTTTAATGGTGTCCTTGAGCTCTCATAGGTTGGCCAAGGTGAAAACCTCCAGGGAAAGTCAATAAAAGATGGCTAGAAAGATAGAGCCATGAGAGCTAGCCATGAAATTGACCTTGAATTCGAGTTTTAACCATGAATTTAGGCAAGAAGAGGAATCCAAACCTACCTTGCACCCTTGGTCGTCCTCCTTAGCTCCAAGGCAGTCCTTGGTCGTTTTTGGGTGAGTAGAACAGTAAGGAAACGAAGGGAAAGTTCCCTTGCTTAGAGAGGTGGAGTGTATATATACTTGGGGTGGGGTTCTAATTATAAGTTCATAAATTCCCCATAATTTCAACTAAGTCCCTCCACCCTTCATAGCCCGTCCTCTCTTCTTTCTTTTAAGGACAAATTCCTCTTAAGGTCAAGAAAGGAGAGCAAAGAAGATCAGCTTATTACTTAAACATACCCATAAAAGGGCTATTGCACATACACCCTCATTATTCAATCACAAAGGTGTAATTCATAACTTGATTATTCAATTGAGGTGACCTCTTCATCATTTCTTCTCTAAATGATGACAAGAGTCTTAATAGATACATTAGATGATATATTTTACAAGTTGCATCCCTTAATTTGGGTAAATTGCATTTTACCCCAAATTAGGGTTTTAAGCACCGGGATTGCTTCTACAGCTGCACCTTGGTGCCCAAGCTTGGGAAATCCCTCTAACTTCAACATAATCATTCTCATGATGTCTCAACATCATAGAATCATCTTAACATGTGCAATTTGCAAGTTAATCCTTCTAACTGGGTAATTTGCACATAGGTCCCTGTATTACAAAACAATGCTACAACTTTATATAAAAAGGAGCAAAACGGAAAAATATGTTTCTGAGAAACTTAATTACATGCCCAAAGTTAATCACAAGGATTTAATTACATATATAGGCAAAACACCTAGGGTTAGCTTATAACCCAGGTCAGGGATGTTACAAATTATCCACCCCTTACAAGGATTTCGTCCCCAAAATCGATAAGACATATTAAGAGAAAAGGGCAGGATACTTCCTTCTCATCTCATCCTCTAGTTCCAAGTGGCTTCTTCAACACCACGGTGGTTTCAGAGGACTTTCACAAGACTTATATCTTTCTTCTTTAACTTTTTAATTCTGTTATCAAGGATTGACACTGGTCCCTCCTCATAGGATATATCATCATTCAATTCTACCTCCATAGGTTGTAGAACTGAGTCGGTGTCGGGGTAACATTTCTTCAGCATAGAAATGTGAAACACAGGGTGTAACCTCTGTAACTCTGGAGGCAGCTCTAGTCTATATGCTACCTTTCCAATTCGTTCAATGATTGGATAAGGTCCCATAAATCTAGGAGCTAACTTCCCTTTCCTTCCAAAACGAAGGACCCCTTTCCAAGGCGAGACCTTGAGATACACTCTTTCTCCAACCTGGAACTCTAAGGGTCTACGACGCTTGTCAGCATAAGATTTCTGCCTATCCTGTGCAGTCTTAATCTGTTGTTGTATTACTTTAATCTTCTCTGTAGTCTGCTGCACAAGATCATGACCTAACAACTGATGTTCACCAGTCTCAAACCAACACAAAGGTGATCTACAACGTCTACCATACAAGGCCTCATAAGGTGCCATATCAATACTATGCTGATAGCTATTGTTATAGGCAAACTCTATCAAGCTTAGGTGTAGATCCCAACTTTCGGTAAACTGGAGAGCACATGCTCTCAACAGGTCTTCTAAGGTCTGTATGGTCCTTTCCGACTGTCCATCAGTCTACGGATGAAAGTCCGTACTAAACCTTAGCTTGGTGCCTAAGGCTCTGTGCAACTGTTCCAAAAAACGACTGGTAAACTGGGGACCTCTGTCAGAAACTATAGTGACAGGAACTCTGTGTAAATGCACTATCTCTTGCACATACAACTGTGATAACCTTTCAGCAAAATAGGTTGTTTTGACAGGTAAGAAATGTGCTGTCTTAGTCAACCTATCAACAACTACCCAAATGGAATCATGTCCTTTGCTTGTCCTGGGTAGGCCAACAACAAAGTCCATGGTCACATGGTCCCACTTCCACTGTGGTATGGGTAAAGGTTGCATTGTCCCTGCAGGCTTCTGGTGTTCAGCTTTAACTTGCTGACACACAGGACACCTCAGAACAAACTCTGCAACATCCTTCTTCATCCCAGGCCACCAATACAAATATTTCAAATTCCGATACATCTTGGTGCTTCCTAGATGCATAGCATACATGGAAGAATGAGCTTCTTCTAGGACTAACTTCCTCAAGTTATCCACATCTGGCACTATCATCCTTCCATTATAACAAGCTACATGATCATTTGAGTCATGGAAACCATCTCTCTTCTCATTTCCATACTCAGATCTGATCTGCTGAACTGCATCATCACCTTGCTGTGCTTCCTTAATCTGCTCCCTTAGGGTAGGTTTAATATGCATCTCAGCCAACAATCCGGCTAACAACGACACCTTCAACTATACATTGTCTTGCCTTAAAGAGATAAGCATATCTCTCTTAGAGCATACTAAAGAGTTTAGTTGTGCTCTATCCATGGTTGATGTTGCTGATTTCCTACTCAAAGCATGTGCAACAACATTGGCCTTTCCCGGATGGTAATCAATTGTACAATCGTAGTCCTTGATTAACTCCATCCAACGACGTTGCCTCATGTTAAGCTCGTGCTGTGAGAAGATATACTTAAGGTTCTTGTGGTCTGTGAAAATCTGGAATGTCTCTCCGTAGAGATAATGTCTCTAGATCTTCAAGGCATGAACCACGGCAGCTAACTCCAGATCGTGTGTCGGATAATTCTCCTCGTGTTTCTTAAGCTGTCGGGAAGCAAAAGAAATCACTTGTTTATCCTGCATCAACACACATCCAAGTCCATTCTTGGAAGCATCACAGAAGACTACATATCCTTTTCCTTGTTCAGGTAGCACAAGAACAGGTGCACTTGTCAACCTCTCTTTCAACAATTGGAAAGACTATTGACACTTATCACTCCAAGAAAAAGGAACATCTTTCCAGGTCAACTTGGTCAAAGGTAAAGCTATAGAACTAAAGTTCTTAATGAACCTTCGATAATAGCCAGCTAACCCCAAGAAACTTCGAATCTCCGTCGGTGTCTTCGGTTGTTCCCATTGTAGAACAGATTCTACCTTTAAAGGATCAACACGAATTCCTGAGGCAGATAGCACATGTCCAAGAAAAGATACCTCCGGTAGCCAGAACTCACACTTGCTAAACTTAGCATACAGCTTATGTTCTCTTAGCAAGGTCAAAGCTTGGCGAAGATGCTGCTCATGCTGCTGAGCATCCTTACTATAGATCAGAATGTCATCTATAAAGACGACAACACATTGATCAAGGAAAGGTCGAAAAACTCTGTTCATGAGTTCCATAAATGCAGATGGTGCATTGGTTAGTCCAAACGACATAACCGTGAACTCATAGTGACCATACCTTGTCCTAAAGGCAGACTTGGATATGTCACTATCCTTAATACGGAGTTGATGATATCCAGATCTCAAGTCTATCTTTGAAAAGACTGTTGCACCACGCAACTGGTCAAAGAGATCATCAATCCTCGGCAGAGGATACTTATTCTTTATTGTTACTTTATTGAGTTGTCTGTAGTCGATGCACAACCGCATTGACCCATCTTTCTTTTTAACAAACAAGACCGGAGCACCCCAAGGTGAAGTGCTCGGTCGGATAAAACCCTTCTCAAGTAACTCTTGGAGTTGTTTCCTTTGTTCTGCCATCTCGGCAGGCGCCATCCTATACGGGGTCTGGGCTATGGGTTTCGTATCTGGGATCAAATTGATTTCAAAATCAATCTCCCGAGGTGGTGGTATGCCAGGAAGTTCTTCAGGAAACACATCCTCGAATTCCCTGACTATGGGAACTTCCACAGGATTGGAACTTTCCTTGGTAACATCTACCACATGGGCTAAGAATGCATAACATCCTTGCCTCAACAACTTATCAGCAACCATAGCTGACACAAGGTAGGTGGGCAGAATCTTTCTCTCACCTTGAAAGATCCATGTGTTTCTTTCATCAGCAAACACAACCAACTTGGACTCACAATCCAAGACAACTCTATACCTTTCCAAGGTATCCATCCCGAGGATTATATCAAATCCTCGCATATCAAGTGGTATAAGGTCCACTTGAATGCGATGTTCAGAAAAGAAGAGGATGCAGGGAGAGCATACCTCTTGCAAAATGGCAGACCCACTCAACGGAGTCTCCAACAACAAACTATCTGCCCTATGACTAACAGTCATATTGCAGTTACGGATCACTTTACGAGCGATGAAAGAGTGCGTAGCACCCGGGTCAATTAGAACAGATACAACACAGGATGTAGACATATCAGAATATAAAAGTTTCATCTGACCTGCCACTACCCGTGGATTGACCACCGCTTCAGGTGGGTTCATAGCATAGAACCTCACAGTCGCCTGGTGTTGAGGTGGTGCTGATGATCCAGCTTGAGACGCTTGTCCACGTCCTCGAACTGCTCCTTGATGTTGTCTACTCTGAGATCCCTGTTGATTCTGTCTCGGAGGCTGTGTCACACTGACAGGCCTAGAACGACAATCCTTCATCAAGTGTCCCACCTTACCACAGTTGTAGCAACTCCTCTCCTGTTGTTGTAGCCTGGGTGGTCCAGTAACTGACACTGATGCAGAACTGTGAGTTCCTTGAAGCGGTTGACTCCGTCCTCTACCTCTGCTCGGTGTCCATTGAGTTTGAAAACTCGATCTGGGTGGTGGAGGGTTAGGTGCAGAGAATATAGGTTTCTTGGAATCCCTAGATGAAGAACCCTGGAACTGTGGATATCTTTTCTGAGTTTGTCTCTTCTCAACCACAGATCTCTCTATCCTTCGGACTGACTCAACGAAGGTAGAGAATCTCTCTCGGTTTTCTAAGGCAGACACGGGGGTTGACATATCAACATTCAAACCCTTCTCAAATCTTCTGATTCTTTCCTCCTCTGTGGCAGCCATGTGCGGACAGAACTGCAACAACTCCATGAACTTAGCTTCATACTCGCTAATGTTCATCATACCCTGCCTTAATCTCTCAAACTGAGAGATCTTCTCATCTAGGAAGGTCTTTGGAAAATATCTATTGATAAATTCCCGACGAAACTCTTCCCATGAGAACTCTACTCCAAGTCTCTTCTGCTCTTCCATGTTCCACCAGTGACCAGCACTACCTTTGAGAAGATAGACAACATGTCTAACCTTCTCAGCTTCCGAGATGATAAGAATCCTGAAAGTCTTCTCCAACTCTATCAACCAAAGGTCAGCATCGGCGGAGTCGGCAGTCCCGAAGTACTCGGTAGCTCCGACACGACGAAGTCGTTCGAACGTCTTACCGATACCTTGTGCTTCAGGATGGACAGGTGCCCTAGGTGCAGGCATGGGCATCCTGTCGGTTATGTGTGTCATGGCAGTCATAAACTGTCCGAACATCGTCTGTACAGCTGGGTTACCCATGTCGGATGGGTCAAACTGGGGTGGCTCTCTTGGTGACTCAGGTGCAGGTTGTTCTATTTCTGGAACCCTTGCACTGCCTCGAGGTGCACTAGCACTACTCTCCGCCACGTACTCATCATGTGGCTCAGCCATTCTTATGTATCTTCTTCTCCTGAGGAGCAGAAGATTCTATTAGATAAGGAAGGAGTACTAAAGATAGACTCGACATCCTAAGTCCTATGACTCTGTAGACTCAACTGACCTAGAGCTCTGATACCACAAATTGTGGGCTCTGATCTCCAAACCGCGATATAATCCTGATTTAAACTTAGCGGAAGCGATTCGATAAACAACGGAAGACAAAAATCACGGGAAATTAAAACTTTTTGGGACAAGAGCTTGAATCCATAAAAACTTCTTTCATAACAAGAGATAAACTGTTTACATCTCATGATAATTACTTCTTGAGTAATTATATACATCAAGATACAAAATCTCAAGAACTCACACAAAAGACTCCAAGACCTGAGAGTACAGAGGACACATAGGAATGACTCTAACTACACTACATGGCAGGCTAAATCTCCACCTGAGATTACTGCTGCTCCTGGTGCTGCTGCTGCTCCTGAGATTGGTCACCTGTAGACCGGTTCCTCCGTCTACGACGTCCACCTAAAAAGTTGAAGTCTACGGGGTGAGACAATTTTACATAATTGTCCCAGCGAGATTTATAACTCTCCGCCAGAAGCTTTATTATAACATCAGAGAATATCTTAAGTAGTAAAGCTTTCAAAGTATTCAATAACAGTTGCAACTATATAACAAGAGTTCAACATTTATGAGACATGAAGAAATATAAGCACTATCACAGTGTATCATCAATCAACTAACTCGTAGTTATCTCTAGCAGGTATACTACGTGGTTGATTATGTTTTACAAACAACATTATGCCCTGTGGAGATGAGGCATACCACTCATACTCCAACTGATCGTTGAGAAGTCACATCAATATCATACATAGGTCATTAAGAGAGCCAGATTCTCATGACCTTCATCTTCCTCAGTCAGTAAGAGGATCACTTGTAGGACATCTTGTGTCTCTACTTATTATAGCTCACCAGGGTAAACTGGTCCTTCGCTATTTTAGAGTTACAGTGGCGTTCTGTACTCTCTTCGTCATCAGGAGTTTTCATGTTTATCTCCACTGATACAGATATCTATGTTTTCTTCGTCATCAGGAGGTTTCATGTTTACCTTCCACTGATACGGTAGGGTTTAGTAGTGAAGGGCTGACGGATTACACATCTACATCAATCACCTACACTAGGATGTAAGGTTCTACACATCCATATACCCCACATACTCAATAGTATGTGTTCCAGGAGCTCCCCTTAGGAAATCCTGTTTCACCATCATTTGATCTCTGACAATGATGGATCTATGATCAGGGCTCTACATTATACTTGATTAGTTAGGTACATTTAGTATTCATTTAATCATCACACATTGTTCTTCAAACAATAACATTAGCATAACAGCTATGAAAGGAGAATACTTAATGTAACAAGCCTACTCACAACAATCATCATTTCTCATTATACTCATCACCAGTCATCTCTGAAGAATGACTTGGTGGTATTAATGGCTCTTACAGCCCATTAACTCATAGGATGCCACTGACAAGGCATCAAGATATTTTACTTATTCATAAAGCCTTTAACATGCTTTTAATGAATACAGTATCATCATCCATACCTAGATATGATCACTTTCATATCAGGACCTGCATAGTTAGTTCAACTGATAAAGGTAATTTAAAACAAGGAATATACTTCTCACTCTTATCATAAGAGCTAAGTTCTCTGATTCTTATCAATTAGAGTTTAATACTCATAAACCATGTCATTACCCTTGAATTAGGGTTTACTATTCACATTGAATGCCATTACCCTTGAATTAGGGTTTACTATTCACATTGAAGTGAATTGAACTCATAACATCATCATGTATGTGGAACGTCATCATTGATGCTCTCAGACTGGCTTAAGATTCATCATACATCATAATTAGGGTTTCCATGATCTCACACAGGTGGCTCATACCCTAATTATGCACATTCATGTGTATTGAAGGTTCTTTAATTGAGTTTCCACCTAAAAAGGGTACTTTCTCTCTCTAGAAGTACTTTCTCTCTCTAGAAGTACTTTCTCTCTCCTCATACTAGTAGATGGTGATAACATCACTCTAGATCAAGTTGAAATAAGTCATCATGGGCTATCATAGCCAAAAACATCACTAACATGTGATTAGGGTTTGATTTGATCAAGGTATTACTCAATTGACCCTTCAAGGGTATTTTGGTAATTCACCCCATTGATCACCATCATGGTTCAAATCATTAGTCACTTAATCCCTTAATGTCCTAGGTTATCATTAAGGTTTTAGGTTAGAGCATCTTTGAACCATTTACATCTCCAATTGGTTAAGTGAAGTCAACCTTTGAACACCTTAAACGATCTCAACCTTCAACATCCAAACGGTTTGAGACCGTTTGGATGGGTTGACCGTTTGCTTTGGTTGACTTCAAGACCGTGTGACCTTCAAGGTCGTGAGCCCAAACCGAGAGGGGGTGTAGACCGTTTAACCATGTTGACTTCAAGACCGAGAGGCCTTACATGGTTTGAGACCGTTTGATGTCTCTTGGTCTTGAGACCGTTTGATGTCTCTCGGTCTTGAGACCGTTTGATGTCTCTCGGTCTTGAGACCGTTTGATGTCTCTCGGTCTTGAGACCGTTTGATGTCTCTCGGTCTTGAGACCGTTTGATGTCTCTCGACCTTGAGACCGTTTGATGTCTCTCGACCTTGAGACCGCGAGGCCTCTCACGGTCTTGAGACCATGAGGCCTCTCACGGTCTTGAGACCGTGAGGTCTCAAACGGTCTTGAGACCGTGAGCCCTCAAACGGTCTTGAGACTGTGAGGCTCACATGGTCTCAACCGTTTGGTCCTTCAACAAGGTTCAAGCTTTTCAATTGATTATGTTTATCAATGTTGAAGCCCCCAAAAGGTCAAAGCCATGGTAACCACTTATGGATTAAGTCAATTAGGGTTATGTTTAACCAATTGGTCACTCAATTGACCCTCAATTGTTAACCAATTAGGGTTGAAGTCAATTCAATTAAGGTCTATCAATGTTCAGCCATCAACACTCAACAATGTGAATCAACTCAAGGTTGAACCCTTCAATTGAGCTCCACTTGGGCCCAAACTTGGCCCAAACGGTCTTGAGATCGTGTGGATGAACTCTACACGGTCTTGAGACCATTTGCCTAAGATTTCATCAAGATCTAAAGTGATTTTATAGGGATTGAACCTTGATTGAGTTACAAATCAGTATTTTGATTAATTTGATAACTTATTGCAATTGGACCCTCAATTGATCAAATTACCTTAACCCTAGACCTAAAAACGGTCTTGGGTTGTCACCACATGGTCTTGAGACCGTTTGGATGAGTTCCAAACGGTCTTGACCGTTTGCCCATCCAACTTTTGGATTCAAGTGAAAATGCTTCAAGGTTGGATCCATTAATTGAATTGATTATTATATCAATATTTAATTGCAATGTAATTTGGTATTATTGTACCTTCAATTGGTCAACTATTCTTGACCTCAGACCTCCATACGGTCTTGGGTGATTGCCCACACGGTCTTGAGACCGTTTGGTTGATCCCCAAATGGTCTTGAGACCGTTTAGGTCAATTAACCCAAATACACTCATTATTTTATTGTGATTTCAGTACTGATTTCAATTAGGGTTTTCCCTAGTAATCATCCTTCAACTCTTAGCTCGTTTGGAATTAGTCCATCAAATTTGGTGAGTTGTTAATTAACATTATTTTGAACAGTAATCTCATACGGTCAACGCCTGGTCAACGACCTTACACGGTCTTGAGACCGTTTTCCCAAAAAGGGTATTTCAGACCGTTTGAAAATCAGGAATAAATTCAATTAAAGTTGTTGATTAAAAAGGCCATATCTCCCGATTCCTTTGGAGTTAACCTCTCAATTTTTGAGGGTGATTAGTATACAAAATTATATACAGTTTTCTTATACGGTCCACGCTCGGTAAACGCTGATATACGGTCTTGAAGACCGTTTGCCCTCTCTCGGTCTTGAGACCATTTGCTCACCTCACAGTCTTGAGACCGAGAGAGCAAGTTGGGGAGACCGTTTAATAAAGTGAAAAGCGGTGGATTTTTCTTGGAATTAACGTCTTCATCTCCTAGCTCAAGAACAGAAAGGATTTCCCATGGATTTGCTTGCAAAATAGCAAAGGAAAGTAGGGAAGAAGAAAAACTATCATCTACATGCATAATCAAGATGTATATAACAAAGCATGGGTTTAGAGTTATAAAACCCGCCTAAAGCTTGCTTTTTGAGCTCCAAGCTTTCGAGCTCCAAGCTTTAATGGCGTCCTTGAGCTCTCACAGGTTGTCCAAGGTGAAAACCTCCAGGGAAAGTCAAGAAAAGATGGCTAGAAAGATAGAGCCATGAGAGCTAGCCATGAAATTGACCTTGAATTCGAGTTTTAACCATGAATTTAGGCAAGAAGAGGAATCCAAACCTACCTTGCACCCTTGGTCGTCCTCCTTAGCTCCAAGGCAGTCCTTGGTCGTTTTTGGGTGAGTAGAACAGTAAGGAAACGAAGGGAAAGTTCCCTTGCTTAGAGAGGTGGAGTGTATATATACTTGGGGTGGGGTTCTAATTATAAGTTCATAAATTCTCCATAATTTCAACTAAGTCCCTCCACCCTTCATAGCCCATCCTCTCTTCTTTCTTTTAAGGACAACTTCCTCTTAAGGTCAAGAAATGAGAGCAAAGAAGATCAACTTATTACTTAAACATACCCATAAAAGGGCTATTGCACATACACCGTGATTATTCAATCACAAAGGTGTAATTCATAACTTGATTATTCAATTGAGGTGACCTCTTCATCATTTCTTCTCTAAATGATGACAAGAGTCTTAATAGATACATTAGATGATATATTTTACAAGTTGCATCCCTTAATTTGGGTAAATTGCATTTTACCCCAAATTAGGGTTTTAAGCACCAAGATTGCTTCCACAGCTGCACCTTGGTGCCCAAGCTTGGGAGATCCCTCTAACTTCAACATAATCATTCTCATGATGTCTCAACATCAGAGAATCATCTTAACATGTGCAATTTGCAAGTTAATCCTTCTAACTGGGTAATTTGCACATAGGTCCCTGTATTACAAAACAATGCTACAACTTTATATAAAAAGGAGCAAAACGGAAAAATATGTTTCTGAGAAACTTAATTACATGCCCAAAGTTAATCACAAGGATTTAATTACATATTTAGGCAAAACACCTAGGGTTAGCTTATAACCCAGGTCAGGGATGTTACATTTATGTAGCAAAATCTATTTTCAAACAGAGGCTTGGAATCAAGTCTAGGCCCATGCTTGGGAACAAACTGGGATTTTGTGGCATGTTTGAGAGCGACTGGTAAAACCGGGGTGATCACTGTTTTTCTGCATCAACTTAGTGTCGTCTATCTAGGTAGGCTAAGTATGGTCATTTGGGTCAAAATGGGATTGCGGTCCTTGTTATCCCCAACAGATCTAGATTAGCCAACAATACCCCTAGATTAAGAATCTACTCTGGGTTATGCTTTGTTTTTTCGTGTATTTGGTGATAGGCTTGATTTTCCAGCTTGGCACCTGTATCAGATTTACAGTTATTGCTTCTCAAATGGAAATTTTTTTGTATACTCTTGTTCCTTGGGGGTAGGGAAACTAGGGGCGGGGAACCCACATATATATATATATATATATATATATATATATATATGGATATATCTTCACTACCCGTGTGGGTAACTAAGATTCGCTACCCGTGCATCAATTTTGTAATGGGATGACACATATATGTAATGAGACAATCAAATTTGTAATGAGACAACCGAAATTGTAATACAAAGACTCGTTTTGTATTACAACGCTGTTACAGTAATAAATATATATTTATTACTGTAATAACGTCGTAATACAAAACGAGTCTTTGTATTACAATTTCGGTCGTCTCATTACAAATTTGGATTGCCTCATTACAAATGCATACATTCCCATTACAAAACTGATGCACGGGTAGCGAATCTTAATTACCCGCACGGATAGCGAAGATATACCCTATATATATATATATATATCAACCCAATCGGGATACTAGGACTAGTCTGACTGTGGATTGAGTCATATTTTGTTTGGCAACTCGGGTAGGCTTGTCCGGGCTAGTGGAAAACCTTATCTGATTTTAGTCTGATTGTTAATGCTGAATATGAGCAGATCTGAGATTATTCGGATAGTAAAATTACAGAATCCTGAACAGACAATCTTAGATCAAGTTTAAACCGGATTTCATTACTTGGGATTTAGTTTTACATGGTGTATCTGTCGCATAAAATGAGCACATGGTAATCTAAACTTGTCCAACGAATATCGTGATCCAAAGGCAATGCCCGGCTTTCCGAGTACTTTTGTACACATTGCTCATTTGCTGGCGCATCATGTTGCTTGAACTTGAAGCGGCTGCTTTTCAATTACAGTTCTCTTTTGGGGCATTTGTAGTTTGTATCGCGCTTACACACCATTTGTTTTGACGTGATATAGGTTTGTTGCTTTCTTAGGATAAGATTAGTCAACTAATTAAACACGACTCTAGTACAAAGGGAGATAGATTTCGTGATTAGCCACCCCTTGGCTTATCCCGCAGCTGATACCTAATAAAGTAAACCGACCTTTCGAAGGCTCGGACGGCCATCCCCTGATACTCGTTAGTTCCCCTAGTCGTACAGAGACCAGCCAGCACACACCGTTTCTTCGTCGATCTGGCGTGGTCATCTACACCAAAATGTCCCTTATACAACAGTTGGCCACAAGAAGAAATAAATGGCTCCTTTAAAAGGAAAAGAATGACAAGAAAAAACCTCCGTCACAAGTCGATAATATTAACAATCAGGCTGTGCATATCAAAAGAACAGCCCTCATCGACTCGGTGCCCACATGAAGAGATAAGATTGGTATTGTTCTCCACGACCAGAGATTTCTCTCATGACATCCACGACCAGACCACCACCGCCACTGAGGAGTTGTTAATTGAATGAATGCGCCACTTATCCAACACAACCATATCCGTCGGTGTCAACTAACCTAGTGCCCGTCGGCAGCCGGGAAACCAAAACCGCCGGACGACGGCAGCTTGGTTTGCCGCTGTCTGAGGAGAGAGAAAGAAAATACATTACATTAATCCCGTCGTCTCCGTCTTCTCTTCCCCGCGTCCCAGCCGGGTGGTGCTGACGGTGATGGATAAGGCTCGACATGAGATGGATGGAGTCGCATCTCAAGCTCAGATTGCTCTCCTGTCCTCTTCTTCATGCCACGAAGATATTCAGCCGATGTGACTCCACCCATTCGTTCTTTCGTCAACTTGCAGGGGATGGATGCGGCTAGCTGTTTGTTGGAATGGTCGACCGAATCCAGTGGAGAGATGGCAAGTTGCTCGAGATCAAATAGTCCACGTGTTGGATCTCTTCATTGGATAGGCATCTCATGTATACGTTGTCATCTGTCATCGGGGATGGATTGTTTATCAACAAGTTCCTTTCTCTCCGATCACAAAATCCTCTACCCCCGTTTCTTTATTCTATCTATGGTTTACATAATTCTTTCTAATCTTCAGCCAAGTATATAAGTGCTGTGAGATCTTATCAGCAAGCCGATAACCATTGCACCTCGTTTTCCAATCCAAGCCGCTTTTCTCACTACAGCCAGGCGGGCAGCTGTTGCAGCGGACAAATTCAACAACCAAGCAAGCAACTATGACATAACAAGTATCAGATAATGTAATAAGTTCATATCCTTCCCAATAATCAATATTTGGTAAGTTATGAGATGTTAATGAGTGAATCAGTTGTTGTATTTAACAAGGTTTTATTATTAGGGAGAGAAAACTGAGTGAAGTAAGAAAACAGAAAAAGTTGAAATTTTTAATAACAAAATATTGAGGAACCAGAGTTACAGAGAAACCACAATTTAAAAAATACAATAGGCGTTTTGCCTAATTTTTCAAGAAAATACAAAACGGCACGATTGTAATGACTCAAACGAACTCATATAGTAGATATATACCTATCTTTTTAAAAATGTCATAAAATATTTTATGATATACTTTACTTGTAAAATAAGTATAAACAAAAGGTTTACAAACTTGAATATATTTTTCGTAAGAAAAAGACTTTCTTACGACATTTATATTATATATATATATTTTAAATAATATATTTGTATAAGATATAATCATATGACACTACAATTTTAGATCTATTAGTTTTACCATCCAAAAAAGCTTGGCGTTCAATTTGTTGCTCACACTTCTGTGAAGACCTTCTTTAAAGATCCTTATATAATTGATTCAAATTTAGTGAAAGGATTTTAATATGGTACTATACTTGATTCACTATTTTTTATTTTATCAAGATATGGTAATTCTTAATGTCATATGATGATGACATTTTCATTAACTTTCAAAATATTAAATATGATTGAAATAATAATTCTATTGATTCAATTTAGATAGATTCTAAATTTGATTAAGTAGATTAGCTATTTCATCGTGAAATAAACCAAATATAGAACATTAAGGAACCATGACCTCCTCAAATAATAAATTGATTTGGGCTCAAGAAGACATCATTATCTTTGATCATAAAAAGGACGGACAATGTGATCAATGATAAATTGTCCACAAGATTGACTCGGAAAAAGACTGAAGTGGTCAAAAGTGGTCAATTTTTGCTCGGTTATTATAACTGATAGAGCTATAGTTTGTTTACTTTGATCTGGAGAACGAAAAAGTGTGACGATGTATCTTATATAAAATCTAGTAACATATGCTGAATTTTAAATTGAGTTCGATCATACACCACATTGGTTGCATATAATAACATCAACAATTAACATTGCTATTTGTTAAAAACATGTTACAATGTTGTGATTCGTATCATGTGGAATACATACTTTGATATTAGTTAATAGTTACGAATCACAAGTAGTATGTAATAATGTTACTACATTCATGCTAAAAAATTCATGTCATATATAATTCACAATATAATATCTTTTTACTAGACCTTATGTTACATATTTTATGTGGTAGAAGGGAGCAAAGTAGCGCTTTACTGGAGTTTATAATTTTTTTTGCAAAGATTATTGTGGTTCGTAGTGCTGAGAAACTATAACACATCTTAGTAAGTTTAAACTAGTGAGATATTTAGAAAAATATTACCTTCATTAGTTTTATGTCGAGTCATTATATGATACTTAATTGAATTATGTGGATCAAACAATTTTGTCTTGAAATTTACTAAAAAAGTCAATTCGAAACCCCAATTTTACCCTTGTTGTTTAAGTTATTGGAAAATCTAGACATATCCTTTTCATGTAGAAGAAGACTTAAAGACATACCATAGTATCATCCTATTAAATCATCTGACTCTAATGTATTTTAGTTAATGAAGGAGGAGTTTTTGATAGCCTCTATCCTCTCATTAAGATGTCCAAATCTCTATTTTTGGCAGAATATTATGTCCTCTATTTTCTATTGTGTCAAACTTGGAGACTTTGCCTTAAACATTAGGTGTTTCATATCTTTGGAACACTTAATTCCATACATCTCACTGGTTAAGTAAGTTAATAGGGCTTTTTGTTGGTTATATGTCTTGAGAGAACAAGTTGTACTAGGCATACCCACTATGAAAATAACACATGGAAGCCATGTCATAGGAGTCAGAGTCATAACTCAATATGACAATGGTGAATGTGATCTTTAGACCTGAATTATAATCACATTTTATTTTGTGTACATTAACACTTCCCAACCCTACTATGAAAAAGTGTTTCTATACATGTAGAGATTGGGTAGACTATAAAATTTGTAGAACATTTTGAGTAATGTAGATGAAATTTGTCTCTCTATTGGAGTGATATCTTAGTCACTGGATAAGTGAGACTATGAGATGAATGGCCTCTCTCATGTGAGTCAATATATGTTATTGAGCTAATATAATCTCAATAGTATTCTACGGTTTAAGAAATATAGATTGAATGTTAAGAGAGTGACAAATTTATGCCTCAATTTCAATCTAGATAGCTATGACAAAGGGATATATAATCATAGAAACATTGGTCACTTTACATGTTGAAGTTGTTCTCCAACTTATTCTTGTTATTTAGATAGCAATGATGTGTTTCTAGATGCTAATATTTGCGTTTGAGGTTTTATGGCTATGACAATTCTATTAGTTAAGACTTCTGTTGGTATTTTTTTGTATTTTTGCCATGTCTCGTCCTTCATAAACCCCACCATGGCATCAGATCTAATGGTTGTATGATTTGAATGCTAGTTTGGGTTTTAAACCACAAATGATTCGTTGGATGAATATTGTGCAGTGTCCATCCATGGTAATCACCAACTATCATATATGATATGATATATCTTTGTTACACAAACCAATGTGATGCCTTTGAAATCATTTTGTTTGAAGGATATGATAACTAGGTCACCGTGGTGACAACTTGTGATCTGAAACATATAATTTGTGGTTTTTTATTGTGATGAAAATATTGACATGTATATGTCTTGAATGACATGCCTCTCTCTCTACAATCGTCATGTAAAATTCAATTCTTGTAATTAGAATATGATGATGTATTGACATCATATATGGACAATGGTGGAGAGGAGTTGCAATCAACAATGCACACCTACAAGGAAGGTCCTTGGAGGGTTCATGATGAAGACAAAGTAACTACTCCATCAACAATCGAAGGACTACCCTAACATGGAACACAATTGGATGGTGGGATTTCTAGTTGGCCAACTTAACAATCCGATAAATGTAGATTTATGGTTACATTACACGAAAATCTCTTGGCTATTTTTCTACATTTCTTGTTGGCTCAAGATGTTGTACTACTATGTATATCCTATTTTATTGCTTGTAATCATTGTTGTAGTATATGGTACATACAATATAGTATGTGTGAAAATAATTGGATATATATGATTATTATATCAAATCCCAACAATATAATACCAATTTTTAAGATGCCTTCCATAGTGCAATCTTGATCAACCAAGTGTGGGCATGTAAAAGTGGTGCACCATCTATCTTGGGGAGGTGTGATAATAAGTATCTGGGTCTGCCAAATCAAGGTGCATAACTTATTCTATTAGCTTTGGGTTGATCTTCACTAGGCAAAATTAATAAGATTATGGACCTAGAGGTATAACGATGGAATATACTTCATAATATGATATTTGACAAAGAGTTGTGCAACCATCTATACAAGAGTTTCATTGGATGCAATTGGTAATAGTTATCTATTGTTACGTATGCCCAAAGACAAATCATATGATGAGTGGAATGAGGCATTAAAATACCTAATTTGATAATAACAAAGGTGATCCCATCTATTATATTTGTCTCAACATGAGATGATGACACATGCATAGTATATGTTTAAAGAATGATGTTACTTTATGACATATGTCTTCAAGTACCTGACTCGAATAATGATGTCATACATATGATCAGAGTACATACATTCTTGATATGTACCTAGTCAGATATTACTGTGGAAGCAAAATAGACAACAGTAATACATAAGACTAGAGTGTGTGTTGACTGATGATAGAGTCTTATTAGTTATGATATGTGACATTAAGTCAAGCACACAAGTACATGTTGGAGAACAATGTCTGAGACATACCCACCATGAAAGTGATACATGGAGAACATGAAATGGTAGTCAAAATCATCTCTCATAGTGATAGTGGTGATTGTGGTTCTTAAACCTGAACTCACTACATTCATCACATGTCGTTCATATACTTTGACATTATCCAACGTGATCCTAAATAAGGGTTGTCATAACGATGATGGTTGGATGCACTGTGACACATGGGGATTGAATGTGAGTTATGTAGATGGGATTTGTCCCTCCTATAAAAGATTGATATCCATGGCCTCTTGATAAGTAAGACTGAAAAATGTATGGCTATAATCATGTGACTCGATATATGATATATGATATCACGTGCATATGAGACAATCTTATCTAGTTCAAGGAACATGGATTGAATGTTGAGAGGATGACGATTACATGCCTTGAGTTCAATCCAAATATCAGAGACAAAAGAACTATACGATCATGGTATTACTAATCACGGATTGTAGATTGAAGTTGTTCTCCAACTTTCCTAATTACTTGGGTAGAAATGATGTGTTACTAGATGCCACTCATTGCTTATGATGTCATAATTGGTTATGGACATTCACTACCAATGTAATTCTAGACCTATAGGGTCACACACATAGGATGCACTTAGATCAAAGGAGTATATTCATAAATAATGTTTAGATTGATTACTAAAGGTGTTTAGGTATTCAATTAAACAACTGAGGTTCAACATTGACTAACTAGACTCTAAACTGACCGGTTCAAGTGTTGTACCGATCAATTGGAGTGTCACACCAATTGGAATCAACATTGGCTGATTAATGCCTAAACCAGGGAATGAAACGACTAATGAACATAGTGAAATGACCGGTTCACATGTCCCAACTAACTTTTTGATGATGTGAACCGACCGGTTCATCATCTGGGTCACCCAGGCCAATGGTCATTTCAACTGGATCAAGGATTGGTATTGAAGTCATGTTGTGCATTAATTGTACATTGAATGCCAATGTGATTGAGAATAGGAAACTGAATGAACTGAGCGGTTCGCTGAATGAAACGATCGGTTCACCGTGAGTAGGCTCTAGAAAATTTGTGAATCCATCCGTTTTGGCTCCCACACTGATTGGGAACCCTGACCCTAGCCTCTCCTATAAACAGAGGGATACTAGGGGCTTCTCAGAACACAATACTTTCTCTGTCAATTGTTGTCCTCTCTAGTTGTGGTAACCAATAGAGAACATGAGCAAGTCCTAACTGATAAATGTAGGGATACTAAGAGAGAGACAATTGTGGGATAGCGTATCAATTCTAGTAGTTTGACGTTTGAAAAGGATAACTTGGAGTTTCCACTGGTCCGCGTGGACTACTTTAGAGGCATAAGGAAATTGTCTGCCACTAGGAGGACACCATCAACCACTGCCTGTGGGGCTACACCAGGAGGCTGATGGAGATGACTGTTCGAGTGCTGTTGTTGGAGAAGGAGTGAGCTGCTACCTGATGAAGAAGAAGCACAATGCTACTACAAGGGTAATTTCATTGGACTTGCTCTAAGACCAGGTATAACCTTGCAACCTTTCCATTCTAGATTCATTGTTATTGATGCGATCTTATTGTTAAGAGGAATTAGGCTTTAATTTTTTTGTTTCCTCAGCCTTATCTATCACCCCAATTTCCAATAGTGGTATCAGAGCCACACCAATTTATGATGTATCTAAATTTAAATTGATATAATTAAATTTATTTATTGCATATGAAATGAATATTAAACTGGTTGATGTGCATATCTGATTAATTACCACATACGCTCTACAAACAAACAAACACACACACACACACACACATATATATATATATATATATATATATATATATATATATATATATATATATATATATATATACACACACACACGTAGTTTACATGCGTCACCCTAAAAGTTGGTTATGATGATGGATGTGAAGTATGATTATGTCCAATAATCCTAGATCTATGTGTGTATGGTTATGGTTGTTTATTCCTATTTATATCTCAGTTTGCATATCAAGCCCCTCTCTCCTTTCCAAATGTAAATCAACACTTTTCTTCCTATTTCCCCTCAAATGTAACCCGGGGTTTTCCCTTCTACAATGTAATAAGAAATAATATAGTTTTAATTTATGTTTCATCATGAGAAGACATTACACACTAGACGAACTGTCTGGCTCATGAGACGAACCAATCAACTGGAGCACTGAGGAAGTTAGATGATAAGAGTATGAACCGATTGACTGGTGGACCAACTGATCGTCTGGAGGAGTCCAATCATCACTTGAACCTAAAGACCATACAACCATTTCAAGATCCCAACCAAGTGACCGGGAGGTGAGACGACCAATTCAAGAATTGAACCGATCAACCTGTACTGGTTCAAGCACATATATTCATCAACAACATGTTGCATATGATGTGGACACTAGTATGGCCATAACCATCACTTGTGTGTTTTAATTATTGCATGCTATCGTTTGCGGGTATAGGATGCATATGATACATACTAAGTATGTGGTGACTAGATATGTATATGTATTTATACATAAAATTCCTCAAATACAATATTAAGTCTTGGATTCTTTCCATAAGAAACATACATAAAAAGCTTGATCGACTAAGCATGGGCACCCCAAGGGTGGTGCACTGTCTATCTCGTGGTAGTGTGATGGTAGTTATGTGGGCATGCCAAGTAGGGTGCGTTACTATCGTGTTGGCTTTTGGGTCATGCTTAACTATGTGTCCTTAATGAGATTAAGCACTAGAGGCATGAAAATGACTATAGCAAAGAGTTGCACATATCATTTATCCAAGAGTTTCATATAATGTAACTAGCAAAAGTTGCCTACCTTAATAATTGACTATGGACATTGGCGTTGGCCGAGTAACAGTTGAATTGTTTTGGATCTTGGCTCACTAGAAGATTGTACACTTCAATCTTCGAAATTGATACATGAGGGTTATCTATTTGAAGAAAACAATGGGAGTGATAATTAATTAAATGGCTAATTAATAGTGTTCACTTATCAAATCAAACAAATAAAAAATGTTTGAAAATTTGCAATATTTCTTTATAGAATCTAATGTCAAATAGAAAAGTGTTCTCATTGTGACCAGTCCTTGAGAAGGACAAAAATAAATGGGATTTGCTTCACATTTGGTTTAGGACTTTGAGAAGCATTCTCATCCATGAGCAAAAGCTCTATGTCCTTAAAAGACTAGAGCCAGAGGAAACCACTCCAAAATGTGCCTAAGGCTAAAATGGATGCTTACTTGAAGCATGCCAATGATGTCGTAGACGTTGAGTACCTAATGCTATGCTATACAAAGTATGAGTTACATAAGAAACATAAAAACATAGACATTCTCAAAATGGTAACACATCTTAAGAATCATGTAAAGCAAGGAAGGTATAATGTCTCCAAAGCACTGTTTGAGTGCAAACTGATAGAGGGAGGTCATGTAGAGCCTCATCTGTCCAATATGATTGGGCATACAGAGATACTACGAATTCTGTTAGCTCAAGAGTTACCATAGATATGATTATGCAATCATTGCCTGAATCATACATTCGGTTTATCAAGTGTTACTATTTGAGTAACTTGGCTAAACCACTGTCAGAACTACTTGGCATGTTGATGCCAAAGCAAGAATGAAGAAGGAAAAATCCATGATGATGATCATAGGAAGTTAGTCCAAGGGAAAAAGCAAGGCCAAGAAGAGTTCTGAGGCTAAGCTAAACTCCAATTCTTTTGCACTCAAGATAAGCAGAAGGGTAAGTGCAAAAGGAATATGCCTTTTCACTTAAAGGAACAAAGGAAGAAGTAAGAGATAGAGATCATTACTATAGGACCCAATCAGAAATAAGCTAGAATTGTACAAAGAAAGGGTTGCTACCACTACAGTTGGAAGCTGTCATTCATGGGCATACAATAGAATCAATGATTGCTATTGTGTTGGGCATTACAACTTGCCATTGATGAAAATATCACGTATCTTGTATGGACAAGAATATATTTGTGTATCATTTCATAAGATGAGATCTTTTATGGAAATTCCCCATGTCTCATAATCTATACTTGATAGTTGTAGAGAGATATGTGTATGATACATATAATGAATGGCTTGATGAATCAAACAATGAATACCTATAACACTATCATCTAGAGCACATGATGATTATCTAGACTATTTTGGTTATTGAACCAATAGATCTTATTTGTTGTGAAAAATGACCAAAGCATATTCACTAGATGTAGAGGGAGAGTGATTGTTCTATTAGGGATTATACATACTGATGCATATAGACCTCTTAGAATAAATGCTATAGGTAGTTGCCAATACCTCGTTATATTTACTGATGCTATTAGTATATATGGAAGTTTGTATTTAATGAAATACAAGTATGAATCTCTTGAAGTGTTCATGGATATCATGAATGAAGTATGTAATTAACTTGTTAGAATTATTAGGATACTTCGATGTGATCGATGTTGAGATATTTTAAACCAAGAGTTTGATCACCTTTTATAGACCATGATAATGTATCATGATGACTCCATCTAAAACATAATAATAGTATATCATGAGTGTGTATCAGAAAGAAGGAACCACACCCTATAAGTCATAGTATGATTATCAATAAAATCTAGTTGATCTTCAATCTCTTTTGGGAACATGCTTAACACTAAACAATGTACCGTCTAAAATAGTTCAAAAGACACCATGTGAGATATGGCATGGGAGTTGTCCCAATATGTCTTTTTTAGTGATTAGGATCGAAAGCTTATATAAGAAAATTGTTTTTTGAAAAGCTTTGTCCAAAATTACATATATGTTATTTTGTTGAATACTACCTTTTATCCCAATCCAACAACAAAGTTGTTTGTTGATCTTAGTGGCTGTATTCCAGAGTAGGAACCTAGTTCCAAAGGAATAAGTGGGAGTAAAATAAGAACTCAAAATATTTGAGACAAACAAGAAAACATTGAACCAATAAGATTTACAATAGGAAGAAAGAGAATCACAAGATGATGTGGTACTCAAGTTCCTTATGTAACACAAAACCTCATTGATCTAGTATAACACTCCTTGAGCTTGAAATATTATGATATCTTGAAGAAGGTGGTGGGTTGATCATATATGATGAGTCAACTACCTGTCTAGAAGCTATTGAGGAACCAAAATATGAGAAATGGCTTTAAGCCATTAGATCCAAGATGGAGTCCATGTAAAACCAACAAGGTATGACCTTGGTGGATCCACCTGAAGGGGTAAAACCCATAGGGTGCAATTGGGTCTTTGAAAAAATACTATCATGGAAGGGTATTTTGGTTACGAAGAGTTTCAAACTAGTTCAATGTGTTGAACATGATGACGTCTTTCACCAATTACCATTGTTAAATCCGTCAGGATCATGCTTGCTATTGAAACTTGTTATGACTATGTGATTTGGCATATGGATGTTAAAACTACATTCCTTAAATGGAATAATTACAAGAATGTGTACATGACACAACCTAAAGGTTTTATAAATCAAATATTGCAAATAAAGTCTATAAGCTACAAAGTTCAATCTGTGGATTGAAGCACCCATCTCAGAGCTGGAATCTTCTATTTGACAAGACAATCAATGAATTTGACTTGACTCACAATGAAGAGGTAATATGTGATTACAAATGATTTAGTGGGAGCATATTTATATTCCACATAATGATGGGGAAGAACATCCTTATACTGAACATATTTAAACCTAGCAAGGAAAGTCCCTTCTCTATGAAGGGTTTAGGAGAAGAATCCTATGTAATATGAATTGAGATCTATAGATAGATCTAAAAAGCTTCTTACATTGGCAAGATGCTGAAGGGATTCGACATGCAAGACTCAATGAGAGAAAACTTGTCCATGTTTTATGGAGTTATTATCTAAGGAGCCTAGTGTCATAGTTCTTGTGAAGAATGGCAACACATGAATAGATACCATATGCATTCAACAAATTGGATATATCTTGAATGCAATGTAATGTACTTATCCTGTTATCTCCTATGTATTGGAATTGACGAGAGGATGTCCATTTATCCCATATGTATTGGACATGATGAGATGATATATATATATATATATATATATATATATATATATATATATATATATATATATATATACCTATCTAGCAGACTCGTATGTATTGGACATGATGAGAGGGTATATGTCAGATGCCAGTGAGAGTCACTAGACTACCGTAAATAAAATCCTTAAAATCCTAAGAATCACTAAAAGGATCGATTCTTTGGTTATGGTAATAAGAAAGAGTTGGGTATAAAGGGTTACATTGATGCAAGCTTCTATAATGACAAATAAAATTAATGATCACAATCTATGTTTATGTTTGACTTTAAATGAGACTGTAAGCTAGAAAGGGTTTTGAGATTATGACATTTATTTCAAACTACAATAGAAAACAAGTATCTCTGTGTTATGAGAACAATAGAGGATACTGTATGGATCAAGAAGTTCATATGAGTGAACTTGTGTGATGTTCCAACCATTGATGACATAGTATAAATATTGTGATAGTAATGGAGCTACTGGATAGGATGGAAATCTTAGATAGCATACTATGACACTTCCATCTCATACGACATGTCACAAAATGAAGAGATGTGAAACTTGCAAAATACAACTTTAAGCAAATGTTTCTAAACCTTCTACAAAAGTGCTTGCATAACATAATCATGATGGACATGTTAAGATCACTTGGTTCGTGGGTGATTGGATTTAAGTGCAAGTGGGAGTTTGTGGTATGTATTCCCAAAGAGCCAATCATATGATGATTGGAATGAAGCATTAAAATACCTAATTTGATAATAGTAAATATAATTTCATCTATTATATTTGTCTCAACATGAGATGATGACACAAACATAGTAGATGTCTAAAGAATGATGTTACTTGATGACATATGTCATCAAGTACGTGACTTGAACAATGAGATCATACATATAATAAGAGTACATACATTCTTGTAATGTCCCTAGTCAGATATTACTATGGAAGAAAAATAGACAACAATAATACATAAGACTAGAGTGTGTGTTGACTGATGATAGAGTATCACTAGTCATGATATGGGATATCAATTCAAGCATACAGGTACATGTTAGAGAACAATGTACATGACAGACCCACCATGAGAGTGATACATGGATACCTTTGAATGGTAGTCAGAATCAACTCTCATAGTGATAGTGGTGATTGTGGTTCTTAAACCTCAAGTCACTACATTCATCACATGTTGGTCATGTACTTTGACATCGTCCAACATGATCCTGAATAAGGCTTTCCATAACGATGATGATTGGGTGCAATGTGACACATGAGGATTGAATGTGAGTGATGTAGATAGGACTTTTCCCTCCTACAAGAGATTGATATCCATGGCCTCTTGATAAGCAAGACTGAGAAATGTCTAACCATACTCATGTGACTCAATATGTGATATGTGAGCTCATGTGCATCTTAGACAGTCTTCTCTACTTCAAGGAACATGGATTGAACATTGAGAGGATGAAGATTCCATACCTCGAGTTCAATCTGGATATCGGAGACAAAGGAACTATATGATCATGGTAAAACTAATCACAGATTGTAGTTTGAAGTTTTTCTCCAACTTTCCAAATTACTTGGGTAGCAATGATGTGTTGCTAGATACCGCTCATTGCTTGTGATGTCATAATTGGTTATGGGCATTCACTGTCATGTAATTTTGTACCTATAGGGTCACACACATAGGATACACTTGGATTAAATGAGTATATTCATGAATGATGTTTATATTGATTACTAAAGGTGTTTAGTTATTATTAAACAACTGAGGTTCAAAATTGACTGACTGGACTCTGGACCGACTGATTCAAGTGTTGAAATAATCAGTTGGAGTGTCAGATGAATTGGAATCAAAATTGGTTGATCATTGACTAAACGAAGGAGTGAAATGACCGGTCCAACCGGTTCATAGGTCCCAACTGACCATTTGATGATGTGAATGATTGGTTCATCATCTGGGTCACCCAATTCAATGGTCAATTCGATTGGATCAAGGATTGGTACCGACGTCATTTTGTACATTAATCATATATTGAATATCAATGTGATTCAAAATAGGAAATTGCATGAACTGACCAATTCACTGTATGAACTGACCAATTTGTTGAATAAACTGACTAGTTTGTGCATGAAGCAACCAGTTCACGCATGAACCATCTGATTGGGTATACAAACCCAAATAATTCTCCACGCATAAGTTCTAGAAAATTCATGAATCCTTCCATTTAGACTCCCACATCGACTGGGATCCCTAACCCTGGCCTCTCCTATAAATAGAGGGGTATTGGTGGCTTCTCTGTACACAACAATTGCTCTAAAAGTTGTTATCCATTCTTTTTGTTATAACCAATAGAGAGCGTGAGCAAGTCCTACCTGATAAAGGGAGGGATAGCAAGGAATAGACAATTGTGGGAGAGTGTATCAACTCTAACAAGTTGATGTTTAAAAGGGACAACTCCTTCATGTTGGCTCTAGTAGTGCAACATGGAGTTTCCGATGGTCCGCATGGACTACTCTAGAGGTGAGAAGCCGATGTATGCCGCTAGGAGGACACCATCAATCGTTGTCTGTGGTGCTGGACCAGGAGGCCGATGGTGATGATTATTTGACTACTACTATTGGAGAAGGAGAAAGCTGCTGCTTGAAGAAGAAGAAGCACAATGTTATCGCAAGGGTAATGTCATTGGACTTGCTCCAGGACCAGGTATAACTTTGCAACCTTTCCTTCCTAGATACATTGTTGTTGACACAATCTTGCTATTAAACGAAATCAGGCTTTGAATTTTTTGTTTCCTCTGCCTTACCTATCGCCCTGATTTCCCTACATTACCAACCTAAATAGTTAAGTTGTGAGAAGTCAACCAAAGTTGACTTATAAGTCATTGTTATATGGATCTTGTCTCACTGGAAGATTAATCATTGTATTCTTTCAAATAAAATATATAGGGAATTAATTTGACCAAAATAGTGGGAGTGTTATTCATTAAAATCTATAATAATATCATCATATCAAAATATTTCTCAAATCAAATTATTGCTCATGCAAATATTTTATGTGTATATCTAATAGAAAATACAAAAAACAACTTCTCACTGCAACCGTTCCTTGAAAAAGAAAATTCAAATGGGAATAACTTCCATGGTTAGTAGTCGAATGGGAATAAAGTCCATGACTAATACAAGACATTGAGAGTCTTTCTCACTCATGAGTGTAAGCTCTACGTACATGAAACACCTGAACTATAAGAACCAACTCCAAATGCACCTAAAGAGGAATAGAAACTTATCATAAGCATACTGATGATTATATTAATGTCATTGCCTCAATATTATGAATATTGAGTTTTTGAAGCAGTAAACATTGAAGTTCTAGAGATGTCTTCACATCTTAGCATTAGATTCTAAGAAAAAGCAAGAGAATAGAGGTATGACATCTCTAAGGCCTTGTTTAAGTGATTGTTTAAGTGTAACATGCTTGAAGGTGATCTAGTTGAACCCAATTTACTCAAGTTGTTTGGGTATGTGGAAAGCCTAGAGATATTTGGATTCCCCTTTGGCTAATAGTCAGCTACTAAGGTAATATTCCAATCATTTGGGAATCTTAAAGTCAAACTTTCATGAAATACAACATGATTTTTTGTTTGAACATTGTAAGAGTTGCTTGGCATGTTGATAACCCCTAAGACTGAAATGAGAAAGACGAGTCAAATTCCATGTTGGTAGACAAAAAATAAAAGGGAAAGTCAAAGGGAAAAGGCAAATGTAGGAAGAGTTCTAAAGTTGGACAAAGACCTAAGTCTTCTGCACTATAAGCTAAAGGAGGAGTACAAAGAAAGATAATTTTCACCATTGTCACACGTCTAGACATTGGAAAAGACATTGCCCTCTTTACCTAAAGGAACTAAAGAAGAAAAAGGAGAAGATAGAGATTTCCACTTCAGGTATATATGTTATATAAATAAAATTATCTGGTGGATTTATGAATTTCTAATGGAGCAAGATTTTCAATCACAACTATAGGAACATATTCTTTATATATGCCAATGGGATTGTATGGAGTTAGAGAACTGCTATTATGTACCTACCATAAATAGAAACATTAAAATGTATCTTGTTTGGGAAATAATGGTTTTGAATTTATAATATATTATGGTCAAATTTTTATTTCAAGATATGAGATATTCTATGGCAGTCCCCAAAGGTTTTATGCTCTTTATTTATTAGAACTTGTTACATAAATATCAAGAAGGTAAAATTTGATGACTCAACAAAACTTACCTATGACACTATTTTCTAGGGAACATAAATGTGAATCATATTTCTAGACTCCAAAAAGATGGTTATATGTACTCTCTTGATTTTGAATCAATATAGACATGTGAATCTTGTTTATTTGGCAAGATAAAAAAAATACCGTTAATCAGTAATAGTGAAAGGTAAATTGACTTATTAGGACTCATACATATTGATGTGTGGATTTTTTTGCACAAGTTCTAGAGGTGGATATTAGTCGTTCATCACATATATTGATGACTTCATAGTTATGCATATGTGTATCTTATGAAACAAAAAATAAAATCTCTTGAAAATTTTAAGGAATTCATGAATGAAGCACATGACCAAATTGGCAAAAATATTAAAGTACTATGATTTGCTCATGGTGGAGTACATATGAGACAAGAATTTGAGGTTCCTCTAAGATATTATGGTATTGTATCAAGATTGACTCCACCTGAAACATCACAATAATGGTGTGTCAGAAAGAAGGAATTGCACCTAGTTGCACATGATATGGTTAGTGATGAGTTCATCCAGTCTTCCAAAATCCTTATGGACATGTACTCTTGAAAGTGTTGCATTCACACTTAACCAAATATCTCCCAATACATTCAAAAGAAACCATATAAAATATGGTGTCTGAAGCTTCCCAATATGTCTTTTATGAAAGTTTGGGGGATGTGAAGCTTATGTTAAGAAATAAAACTACGAAAAGCTTGGACCCAAATTGGATAAATGTAACTTTGTTGGATACCATAAGGAAACTAATGATAAACTTTGTTGGATACCATAAGGAAACTAATGATAATTACTTCTCTGTTCTATCTGACAACAAAGTTTTTGGTTCTAAAACTATTGCATTCCTTGAAAAGGAATTAATTTCTAAAGGAACTAGTGGGAGGCATAGATCTTAAAAAAGTGATGGCCAATGAAATAACATTGAACCTATGGAGACAGATGAGGATCAAAGAGAATCACAGACCATTGTGGAACATGAAAATGCTAATGTTGCATAAGAATCTGGAAGGTGTGGTAGGAAAAGTGTAGAGACAAAAGATATTTGGAATTCTTGTGATAATCATATGATTTGTTGGTCATGAATGATGATAAGACAACAATCTACAATGAGACTATTGAGGGACAATATTATAGTAGATGGATTGAGGCAATGAGGTCTAAGACAAATTCCATGTACCTCAATAAAGTATTGGCTTTGGTGCATGCACCTGAAGGGATAAAACCCATAGGGTGAAATTGAGTCTTCAAGAAGAAGACAGACCTAGATAGTAATGTACAGACCTATTAAGGATGATATGTTACAAAAGGTGTGGATAAGTTCAAGGTGTTGACCATGATGAAACTTTTCACTAGATTCCATGGTTAAATATCTTAAGATTATGCTTGCAATTGTAGCTTATTATGACTAAGAGATTTGATAAATAGTCATTGCAATAACTGTTCTTAACAAGAATCTAATAGAGGATGTGTGCATGGCACAACATGAAGGTTTTATCACTTCAAATGAACCCAATAAATTTGTTAAGATAAAAAGGACAACTATGGTTTGAAGAAAGCATTTAGAAGCTGGAATCTTTGTTTTATGAGATAATCAAAGAATTTTTATTTATTGAAAATGAAGATGAACCTTATATATACAAGAAAGTCTGGGAGAATAATTAAATTTATCACATTTTATGTCAAGGACATGTTATTGGTGATAAATGACATACCTACTCTAAAAGTATTTAAGAATTGGATGGAAAACACCTTCTTCATGACATCCTATATTTTAGGAATCAAGATCTATATAGATAGGTCTAGAAGGCTTTTTTCTCTATACCGAGTACATACATTGACAAGGTACTGAGAAGGTTCAATATGCAAGATTCTAAGAGAAGAAACTTATCCAATTCTCATGGAGTAAGTTATCTAAATCCCAATGTACCAACTTTTTGGAAGAGCATGCACTCATGAGCAAGGTTCCATAACCATATATAGTGAGATCTATCATATATTTAGTATTGTTTACATCATTCCCATATGTCTGGTATGCTTTGAGAATGACAGGCTGGAAACACTCAAATCCCAGTGAAGGAAATTAGATTCATGTGAAGAATATCTTTAAGTACTTGAGAAGAGAAAAGGATCAATTCTGCATATAAAAAGGTGAAGAAAGTTAGCTGTAAATGATTACATTGATGTAAGCTTCCAAACTGACAAGGACAATTACCGATCACAATCTTAATTTTTCTTTTTCCTAAATGACCAAGCTATAAACTATAAGAGTTTCAAGCAAATTAAAATGGCCTATTATACAAAATAAACCCAATATATTGCCAAATGCATGAAAGGAATCAATATAGATCAAGAAGTTCATTAGTGAAGACATAGGAAAAACCCTTTGTTGAAAGATACTCTTTCTTCCGACAATCCAACTGAATATGGTATGCCTCAAGGCAACCTATACCCAAAATTACTTGGAAAGAATTAATGTCCAAGGGTATGAGATTAACCTCTGTGGTATACCCATTGAAACTCAAAAGACAACTGAGACATAATTCTGTCAAAATTGTTGGTTCAACTTACAATACTCTTAACATTGATTCATAATATAAATCTTGAGCTAACATATTCAATCCACTAAATATTTATCCCTGAATAAAAATGCTTTGATTTATGGTCTATCAAAACTGTAATTGAAATGGTATAAAAAACAAGCATCTCACATGTCACAACTCTGGGCAAGACTACATCTTCATACAACTTCGTGGAGAAGTGTCATTTAGATGTTCCTCTTTCATGTTGTCCTTGCTTTCCACTACTGGTACTAGGTTCACCCCTCTAGAGACTGAGGCTACCAAAGAACTTGTCCCTCCTACTGGAGCCTATCTCTAGGAAATCTAAAACTGTAATTGTGAACTCTGTTTAGGTGTAAACAAAATCTTTTTATAGTATATCTTGATATGTCCCATCTATCTACAGTAATAGCAGCTTTGGGCATTAACTCCCCCACACAGACCAAAGTTTGTCCTACCACAATTGTCACATGTTGCTTTATCTTGTCTTTATGGACATGCCACTACTACTGATGATGCTGAAGACCTAGATGATGGTGCCCACATGGGTGTTGTATTTCATCTATTGGAACTGGACCTTCCTCCACTAAGTGAAGAACTATATCCTTATCCTCCAAAACAACCAAGATCCCACCTATCTTGGAAAAGAAACCCAAACTTTTTTTTGGATCCACTACTGCTATGTCCTCCTCTATTGGAACTTAGAGATCTTTTCCTACCTTAAAACTGCTTATCAACATTAATTCACTCTTTTATATGTCTTGCAACATCCAAAAACTCTTCAAAGTTTTTTATGTCTCTTCATCCAACTGCTAACATGTTGTGTCTAATTTTAGGGCTTAATCTTTGTTGAAATATTTTGTAGTAAACTGTGTCATCCGATACCAATTGCAGACAAAAATTAGCCAATCTTGTGAAGTATGCTCATATTCTCCAATTGTCATGCCACCCTAGTTGATATTCTCCAACTTCTTAATCTTATCACTCAAAAAGGTGGGAGGAAAACACTAAGTGAAATTCATCCACAGACTACGACATTCATAGTACGCTGCGGTTCTGCTCTCCCTACCCCTAGAGCGGCTAGGTCATCCTCTTCGGCGATGGTTAGCCGGGGGTGGGGGTTTCTAGCCGCTGAAAAATGGTGCCTCACTCCCCCTCAGCCTCTTATCGCTCGACGTCGGTGGGATTTCTTCTTGGGGAGGTGTGGTCGTTTCTCTCCTCTGGTTCTAGGCGTCGACAGAGGAGGTGTTTTGTTCTAGACTTTTGAGTTTGGATCTTGGGCGTCTCAGAGGCTTCTCAACTCTTGCGACGCATTTTGGTTGCTAAGCTTACTTGGTGGCCAGTTTGTGGTGCCTTTGGAGGTAGCGATCTTCTTCTATCCTATTGTTGAATTCTGCTACGACGAGTTTCCTACCCCTTTCTCCTTTACTTGTTTTTTGAGATTAGATTTTTTGTCTTGTTTTGTCTTTCTCACCGTTAATCGGCGTTTCTTTCTCTCCTCATAGTAGGTTACTTTTTCTCGGATAATTTTGTTGCGTAGTTGTATGGCAGCAAGTGTAGAGGTGACTTCCTTTCAAAACACCAGTTTGGTGCAATTACTCTACCACATATACATGCTCAAGTTGAAGGTATCCTTCATGGAAAGCTGCATTAGCCAACGAAATAGAAGAGGGATCTATGCATCATTGTTCTTATCAAATTTTGATATGAGTTTTTGTGGTAGGTAGTATCTGTTCTTGACCATTGTGTGGTCTATAAGTTTGTCTTCCTCTTCATGTAGATGTCGTATGGCTACTCTGTAATAAAATTAAGCTGTTTATAAATAAAAAGTGAAATTCATCAACAAAATCCTTCCAGTTGATCATTGTATTTCTCCTCTTATCCTCTACTCCATGCCACCATAACTAAGCATCTCCTTTAAGAAGATATATAGCATGGTTTATTTTCTTATCCTCTAATATACCCATTAACTAGAAACCTATTCTAGGTGTCTAAGCACACATATTCTATAGCTGGGTCTATTGTTCTAGAGAAGTTAGTCCCACCAAGCTTCTTCACCAACTCATAGGATCTCATTAGGTCTTCACTAAAAGATATAGATTTCCTATCTATCTTATATTTATCCTTTGTCTCTAGAAATATGTGGTACATTCTAGCCTCTTTATCCTTATCTTCTCCTACTTGAGCCATTGCTTGAGGATCAAGGCCATAATAGTTCTCAGCTTGTTCATCACCAAGACCACATTGTCTTCTTGCTATCTGTATATCCATAACAGAATACATTTGTGAGAAAATTGTAGCTTAAAGAGTGTAGAACATCCTAAACCTCATATCAAATATGTTCCAATCTTACTCTTAATTCCTAACTTCCATCATATTTCTTTGATACCAAAGAATTGATGTGACATAGACCCTCTAACCTAGTGTTTAGGTCCACCAAGAAGGGATTAAACTAACCAATTATTGAAAATCAACCTTAATTTTCTTCTTCTTTAAATCGAGAGAACTAATAAGGAGTATGTCCTCACTGTACTAGATCCCCCTAACTTGATTTGGTGCAATCCGACTATGTCGATCTAGACTTATCCTCCAGTTCGAAGCATGTTTCCTCCCCAAAACATAGGCCTTCAGTGAAGGATCTACAATGTTGAGGACATCTATTGTAAAATGATATATAATTTCTACACATAACATCTTTATTGTTTCTTATATTACCCTATCTTTAAAGTCTGAGCGTTTGGAAAAAAGTCATTGTAATCATCTAGCAAATCACAACTATCAAGATTTCACCAATTCATAGTTCAACTTTTTAGATCTGGAAATAAGGTAAACCCAAGGTTTTCGATGCCTCTAGATCCACCATTCCATTTACTCTATAGTAGGGTATCTCACACAATAATTGAGCACATCGACATCATAACACATAATACACTGACTATTATTATTCTTCTACTATCAAACTAGTATGCATACATAATTCTTTTTGTAATAACAATTATTATTTTTTTTGGAAAAATTAGGTAAATATATTTCCAAACCCACAAGTGGGACAAAGTACAAGTTACACCCTTACATGTAACTCACACAAAATCAAAACTATTAGAAACTGAGATGCTACTAATTACATAAGGTCCCAATTCCTTCTAGCAATTGTAGAGATGCCTACTAATCTTCCTTTATATAGCTTATACCTCATTTGTATCTCCTCTTCCAATTTCTTAAAAAGAAGGAGCTCGTCTCTTTCAACACCACTGTGCAATCGAGTGTTTCTTTCTGTCCAAATTATTTGGACAATCACTGTGATTTCCCATCTCTCCAGGACATTACTTTGATTATTAGTGTCCATAACTTTGATGCCCTCTTATAACCTGAGAGGTCTCCTTACCTTTGGCTTGAGTTGCGCACGACTCCATAGATACCTCCACATTATGCAGTTCTCAGATATATGCTCCACTATTTCCTCTCCCTCCTGACACATGATGCACGTATTGCTTGTGTTAGGAGCCAATTTCTTGATCTTCATTTTGGTTGGCAATAAGTCGTTTAGAGCTCGAAAGGATGTCAAGCTCCACCTAGGATAGTGCATAGGACCCCATAGTTTAGAAAAGATAGGTCTTCTCTCTTGTTTCTATCTACAATATTCCCAAATATCATGTTCTTCTTTGTATTTTGGCCATGTCAGTGCCATCCTCCTCCAAATGGTAGAGTACCCCCCCTGTGTGCATATGTTTAACTGAAAGATTGACACTGTACCTTCGGCTCATCCAATTACTCCATACTAAATTTCCTTCCTTGAATCTTTTGATCCTCTTCAGAGTATGAAAGTCTGCAACATCCTCCAGTCATTTCAACCCCAATCCTCCTTCGTTTAAGGGATAAGAAATCCTACCCCAGCTTGCAATAATAATTATTGAGTAAGAATTAGCACAAATATATCATTATTTCAGACTTGTATACTGTAAATCATAGTTAGAAGGTAATTTTCCACTCACTTGCATAGATCTTAGCTTATTAATATCATATTCTATCACGTATGAGTTTTATTGGAGCTACAAACCTCAAGTTCAAAACCATTCATTAGGAAGCAACACACCATAAAGAAGTCTTCTAGACGTAGAAGATGAAAAATGGAGGCTAAAAAGACAATCAATTTACAAGTTATATGCCTTGGTTGTTGAAGAAACAAAGAGAAGAAGAAGATCTAAGGTCGAAATCTACTTATAGAGCTGGATCTATGCAAGAACTACTAGTCTCTACTACTTGTCTTCTTCTTCCTCATCGTCATCCTAGACATTGCCTTTATGATCTCCCCTATCGATGCTTCAAGGATTTGAGGAGAGAAGAGAAACTAAAATAAAGCTAATACATCTATTCTATTGATTTCCATAACATATATAGAGGTTAGAATACTATGTGATTTTATGAGTTGGGCAACTTCACAACCAAACCATCAGAAGGCATACCTTCCATTGATACTTTTTTGATTTCTACTTTTGGTAGGAAAGCCACTGGTAGGCTCTATCAATGATATGTGCACCATCAGTGTAAGACCACTGGCTTAGATTTATGCTTGATCTTGTTGTTTAGCATAATATGATTCTTAGAACCTTAATATAATCATGTGATGTGCTTTGGTAACATGTGACATGCATATGTTTCATGTATGGTCTAGTTTGAATGTTGTTGAGATAGCTAAGCTTATATGTGCTTACTTTGGACCTAATTGTAATTTACTCATGTTTAGGGTTTATCTTGCAATTTGTCACATTCTTTTTGTACCTCACATGTTTTGGGCATCATTTGGAGAGAGAGTGGCACCCCTCATCCTTTTTGTATCTTAGTTTGGTGAGGTGGAATCACGTGTTGATGTTCTAGGGTTTGCTTGGATGTCATAGTTTGATGTTGATCTCAAATGTTGATCGATGGCTTCCTTTGACCATGCTCTCTATGGTTGAAGAGGTTTTGTGTGTACCTTGTGTTCTCTGTGGTTGAAAAGCCCTTGACCCATCTTTTTGGTCACTAAGAGACCTAGGGTTTGGTCTATGTGACTATTGAGTTTTAAACATGTTTTGGTCGCAACGATTTCTCTTCAACGGATGGTTTTTTGGACCAAGTGAGGTCATTAGTTTTTATTGGTTTTAATGACCTTTGATGCATGAATGATCTTATTGCTTGCATGGGTGAGATATGGGGGACAAGTGAAACATGTTTGCATGACACCTAAACCTCTTTGCCTCTCTCCTATTGTTGGTTATATAAACCCCTCTCTTTGCATGAAAGTGATTCCTTTTGCACTCTCTTCTTTCTCTCTTCTCCTTGGAGCTCATCCCCCTTGTGTTGTTGGAGGTGAAGGAAGGAGCTTGACCTTGGAGATGGTGGACGAACCCCTTTGCATGTTATTCTATGGTTTGGAGAAACTCTTCTTTGGTGATCATTTGGTGTTCCTTGGTCTTGGTAAGTGATCTTCCCCTCTTGATCTTTGTTTTCTTGCAACCCTACATTTCTCCTTTTTTCTTCTTGGCCGAATCCATATCTCTCCATGGTAGTTATTGAGTTAAGCTTGAGGAACTTCTCTCTTCTTATCCAAACTCATGGGTTTCCATGATAGTGCCTAAGTTGAGTTGATGATCACCTCTCTTTCTTGTCTTTTTGGCCTACGGTTTTTACCTCTTTTTTGTGTTCGTTTAACCTATGGTTTTGATTATATTTTTGTGGTGATTCTAGTTTGGATTTGGATGTGATCAAGATAGGTTTTTTCTCTTCTTTGGAGATTCCTTGCTATTGGAGTTGTTTCTTCATATCCAAGGCGAGTTATATAACTTTATCCTCGATTATTGTTACCCTTAATCTTTCATGCATATAACCTATTTATAAAACATGGTTCCAACTAGAATGATGATGTTATCTTGAGCTAGGATTTAAGTTCTTGGTGATTCTTGAGTAGATAAACCCCATATTAGTAAACCTTAATATGTACACATTTATCTTGTTGATGATGGAGGCGTTTATCCTTACATACATGTGGTTAAATATTAGTTTTCTTACTCATAATCATGGTTTTACTCTCTTTCTTGATGATGGAGGTTTTAGATACATGAATGCTGGTATAAATGATGTTTCTCTCTCTCTCACTTCATAGTTTGGTTTTCACCTCATGGTGATGGTCAAATTTGGGGTTTGGAATGTGATTTTTATCCTTATGTTTTATTCCTTGATGATTTTGGGTTCATGGTGAAGAAAGCCTATTTAACATTGCATGGGATGAGGTCTTCTCTCTCTTGATGTGTTGTCAACTATGGTCTATGATATTGATGAGTTTTGATGGATTGAAGGTCACTAAGTTTGGTTCTCTTTGAGTGGTCGCTAGAATGGCCATCTTATTTGATCGATGAAGGGTATGTTTGTTTTACCACATTCAGATGTATTGTATTGTACTACTCAATCTAGCAAGTAGAAGTTTATGTTTTATTAAATGGATAAGTAAAAAGGACATATCCATGTATTTTTGGCCATAGTGTCTGTGTTGTATTATCGATACTATCTCAAAATGGCCAGACGTCGACATACCACAAACAAGTGTTGAGGGTGGGTGGCCTTTGAAAACTGTGATCCACCATTATAACTCCTACATGTGGCATTTTACAGCTTTGGCCTACCACTATACCTCTCCTAGGCCTACGATTATCTCTTGCCAGTTCTATCCGTCTGAGCATTATTTCCAAAATGCTGCACTAGTTTCAAAACAATTAGTAAATGCAGCAAGTGCTTACTACTAAACCAAACATAAATCATATATGTTCATGAATTTTAAACCCCAACAACCTAGAGTTATAGGATTAACAAAATGCAAAATTTATCACTATCCAACTACATCCCACAATCCAAACATTCCCAAAGAGGGTGATATTCTCCTTCGGTCTCCAATGCACTTAGTTTTCTTTTGTCGCCAAGGTTCCATTCTTGTGATTGATTTTCTTTGAACCTTCTTTGATCAATGAAGTGGTGAGGTTCTCTTGGATCACCGATTTTTCCTTCAACCTAACCCTAATTATAGGTACATAATTATTTTTCTTAGCTTGTCTTAGTAACTAGCATGATGACAAAGTATTTTCTCACTCCTAAAGTTATAACCCTAATTTGTTGTTGAATGAGCACCATAGATAATGAATGATTGTGATATCTATTATGTGACACATGTATGATTATTATGAACCTTAATTAGGCATGGAGAGATAATGATGTTCTTGCAGGGAATCATGTGAATGGTCTTATGACCTTGGCAATGTCTTTGTATCTAATTTGAGGTTATATCCTCTGGTGATGTGCTAAGGAATGGGTATTCTATGATAATGTGATAATGGTGATGGCCATGTGTATGGAAGTGGAACAAGTACCATGTGGTGATGAGATAAAATTTATGCTTCATATGTTTTATTTCTCCCGAAGTTGCAATCTACCCTTATCTTTATAGAATCTTTTTAGGGTTTGTATGTAACTAGTTTGATGCAGTCAAAAGAACCCAATTGGCATTAACTAATCAAGTGGAACCCTAATCATGTAGTTTCCCTGGACATAAATCCATTTTAGTGTCAGAACTTATTGGATTGTGTAACAAGTATTCCTAAGAGAAACTCATAGCACATACTATTGCGTATGCGGGGTTCTTGGAGAGTACATGCTTTCCATCCAGATCCTAAGGTGTTTGAGAATAGCTGTGGTTGTGTCTCAGTGTTATATATGTGATATGTGAGGACAACATGGAGAACAACTGCCATTGTACCTTGGTGATAGGTTTTACCCTGGTGTCTAATGACATGACATGTACCAAGGGTGAACTAGGTGTTTTCATCTTAACTACATGTCGCTGGTGATAATTGACTGATATGTCTCTATGGTGTTCATTCAAACTGAACGGATGGGGAGAAGATCTTGGATTCTAACTCTTCCTAGATCTTATATGGCATTGATTTTGACTTATCATGGGTTAGTTGGATTTGGGTGGTACAACCCAAATCCTTAGGGTATTAATACAAGACGTAATACAATTATGTAGTATAACTGTGTTGGGTGAAACACACTTCACATTGGATGCTTACCCTTGTCTTGTTTTTATTACTTCTTAATTGTTAAAAATGCGGTAAGAGAAATAAACTATTATACATGTTTTTCATATTCCTTATTATCATGATACTATGCTTATCTATTATATATGAATATACTCATTTTGGCTAATAGTAATATATCTTTGGTATAAATAATCATTTGTTGAGAGTTATATCTCTCACTAGGACATGAGTTTCACCCCATGTGTTTCCACATCTTTTTAGGCGGTCGTCAACGACACGGTAGAGATCATGTTGTTGAGGAAGAGCATCTTGAATATTAGTAGCTATTGAAGGTTGGATAGATGCTAGTGTCATGTAGTAGAGTCCTATTTTTGTCCCTGTACTCTTAGGTCTGGGAGGGATGCGTAGATGATATGTACGATGTCAGGAGGTTTTGGTAGTATGCCGTGGTTGCATATTTGTGCCATTTACATGTGAAAAAATCTTGTATAACAGGTGTGTGGCAGATGGCCACTGTGCATATGTGAATACCTGATATGGTATGTGATATGTTTCAAGTTGTGAACCTTGATGTAATATGTTTCTGCACAATGATGGTTATATGTGATCGGTTATAATTTTATCTATTTTTCTAGTAAGTGGTTGTTTAACTGTGGATCACACACTTTGGTTCGAGTTATCTCATTTTTTTGGCATCGGGGCATCACAATTAGGTTGGTATCAGAGATCTAGGTTTGTTGAGTCTACAAGGACATAGCAATGGGGTTGTATCTGTTCTTGCATCATCCAACATATATGTTTATAGCTTATGCTTATTTAGATATGTCTGAAGAGCACAAAGAAAATGCTAAGAGTAATGTTCCTACACCATGGGGTGGTGCCAAGAGGCAGGCCAGAGTAGATGGAGTTCCTAAAGTGCCTTAGTTTGACCCAACAACCATGGCTAATCCCTCTTTTCAATCCATGTTTGGACAGTTAATGGTCATGATTTCACTAATGGGGGATCTAGCGTCCGTATTGCAAGCAAGGGCCGCTATCCCCAATGTAGAATCCTAGGGTTTTGGGAATACCTTTGATAGGTTGAGGCGTGTGGGAGTGTTGGAGTATGTGGGTACAAAAAAATCAACATATGCATATATGTGACTGACAGAGTTGGAGAAGGCTTTCAAAATCCTCAATATCTCCGAGGAGGATAAGGTGAAGCATGCGGTGTACATGATAGAGGGAAGTGTTGACCATTGGTGGGACATTGAGGAAGAGAAGATACCCGACATGGCGATCGTTTGAGAAGAGTTTTGGTATAAGTTTGTGAAATGATATTTCATAGAGACGTATATGGATGTGAAGATACTTGATGTGGCGATCGGTTGGGAAGAGTTTTGGTATGAGTTTTTGAGATTATATTTCATAGAGATGTATATGGATGAGAAGATCTCATAGTTTGAGAAGATCTGACAGGGATCAATGAAGATCAATGAGTATTATGCAAAATTATGGAGTTGTTGAGGTTTTGTCCTCACATGGCTATTACAGATAATGAGAGGACCCAATAGTTTGATAAGGGTTGGAGTACACAGTACATGATGGTGTCTGCTCTAGAGAATCGGGAGCGGTTTTCTACCTTTATGGAGTCTGTGAGGAGGATAGAGCACTCGACTGTGGAGAAGCATGAAGCAAACACTAAGAAGAGGCCAACTTAGTTTCAAGGGTAGTCTTCTTGAGGCTTAAACAAGCTTAGGTTTTATTCACCTCAGACACAACAGAGATCTGTGGTACCATCACAATGGTCACCTAGCAAGGGCTGAGGTTGTAGTTGTCCGCTAGCAGGATCTCAAAGCACAAAATTAGTGTCAGTGATAAAGGCCATCTAGGCCATGGTATGATAGTAAGACCTGTTATAGGTGTGGGCAGCCATGAAATTTGAAGTGGGCATGCCCTATGAATGATAAGGAGGTTATACAACAACCAAGGCAGAGTCATCAGGGTTCCTAGTGGAAATAGTTCAGAAGTGGTGGTGGAAGAGGACATGGTTAGGAGTCATAGGTGGGTTCCTCTGGGCAAGCCAACAGAGGACGGGTACAAAAACAAGAGACGACTCGATTTTATGATATAAGTCAGCTAGGGGGAGTGGTCAATCCATAGGTCATGATAGGTCAAATGCAATTTTTTTATTTTGATTTGTCTACATCTTCTTTTGTATCTATTTTTATTGACTCAGGTGCAAGGCACTCTTTTGTCACCAGAGAGGTGATATGTAGTTGTTCTTTGTCTATTAGTCATAGATTTGAGAGTCTTTGGTTAGAAACCCCTTTTGTTGGTTCCTCCGAATTGAGGGAGGTGTGTCCATCTTGTGTTCTTTCTTTTTCGGGAGGCATCATTTGAGTGGACCTTATTCTATTTGACATGCATGTATTGAATGTGATCCTTGGGATGGATACCTTGGAGAAGTAGTAGGTGGTCTTGGACTATAGTTCCAAGCTGGCGATGTTCCATGGCGGTGATGTTTCATGGATCTTCCAAGGAGATAAGAAGATTCTTCAGACATGCTTGGTGTCAGCTATGATAGTGGAGAGGATAATAAGGTAGGGGCCTGAGGATTTCTTAGTAGATGTGGTGGATACCAAGGTGAGGAGTTCTAGTATCCAGGAGGTTCCTATGGTTTGAGAGTTTGCAGATGTGTTATCCAAAGAGTTTTTTAGTGTTACTCCTCCTAGAGAGATTGACTTTGAGATCAATCATGTTCCTAGTACACATCATATAACACAGTCACTGTACATGATGGCACCAACATATATGTAGGAGTTGAAGAAGCTATTACAAGAGCTATTAAGAAGGGCTTTATCAAGATGAGCACTTCCCAATGGGGTGCTCCCATGTTGTTTGTTAAGAAGAAGGATGGATCTATGGGGTTGTACATAGATTATCGACAATTGAATAAGGTGACAATCAAGAAGAAGTACCCTTTCTCAAGGATATACAGTCTGTTTGATCATTTGAGAGGTACTGTAGTGTTTTCCAAAATAGATCTAAGGTATTGATACCATCAGTTGAGGATTAAGACATATGACATACCCTACTCAACTTTCAGGACAAGGTATGGTCACTACGAGTTTGTGGTTGTGCCATTTGGCTAACCATCCTGTATGTTGACTAGTTTGTGGTTGTGTTAATTGAAAACATCCTTATCTACTCTAGTGATATACAACATCATGAACAACATCTACATTTAGCGCTGATGTTGTTGGGGCAACACAAGTTGTATGCCAAGTACAACAAGTGTGAATTTTGGCTGAAGGAGGTGTCTTTTCTTGGGCACATGATATCTTCTAAAGGCATTTTTATGGTCCCCAAGAAGGTAGAGTCTATGTTGGAGTGGGAGCAGCCTAAGACACCGATGTACGTTTGTAGTTTCCTAGGCTTGACATGCTACTACAGAAGGTTTATCAATACTTCAGTGTTGTGGCATTACTCCTAACCAATCTGACAAGGAAGGGTGTACCTTTTGTTTGGGATGACAAGTGTGACACCCTTTGTCATACAAAGAGAGATTACTCAAAACCAAGAATAGAATTAACACTAACAACAACATTACTAAAAAGGAGGGTAAATTAAAACCGATTTCATAACCATGCATCAAGATGAACTCATCACGTCTGAAGCCATAAACTGGAGCCACTTGTATTTCATTTATATCAAAAGTTGTACATGACATAGTGCACTGGCTATCTAGCCACAACCTTTTACATGTGATAACCCGTTCATGTACACAAGTCACATATGAACCGCCATTGTATATGCCCAATGACTCAAACCAATGTACAACGTCTATAAAATGCCCTCAAGGACCCGAGTGTACATGGACTACACATAGGACTCTATTACTAAACACTAGTTGGATATTCATGATCCAATAGCTAAAACACCTCAAAATGTCTGCCTCAACAACACGATCTCTATCTCAGCATGCACATCCACCTAAAAGATGTAGAAACCCATGGGGTGAGATCCATATCTCAGTGAGAGATATAACTCTCCACCAATGCTATTATATAAACACGCAAATAGTAAAGAAGAATAAGAGGTAAACTTATTGACATGTTAAGAAGATTTAGCTAAATGATATGTCTACGCAGATAATCATTACCAAACAATACAAGAAATTGCAACTAGATTGTAGAACATATTATCATCATAGAAGGAATATGAAGAACATTTATATCTTCTACCAACTAATCATTACAAAAGCAAAGAAAGGTTTCAACCATTATTCTCGTATTTGATCCAATATAGATACACTACACAGCTATCTTACATCTTTTATTATGCCCTGAAGAGATGAGGTATAACACTCATACTTGAACTGACCACTGCTAAGTCGAAATCAGTGTCATATAAGGTCTATAGAAGATGTGAAATCCACAACCTCTTCACACCTCCCAGTTAGCAAGAGAGTACATGACAATGACATAACATATGAGTCATATGCAAAATATCCTAGTTTGCCTTAGTATATAGACACAACACTAGTAAAAGTGAGTTATGACCCAAAGTCACACTCTTACCAGGGTATGACATGTAACCAATCCTCTAAAAGTACATACTGAGTCACATCACTAAGCTACAGCCCACAGTTGCACTCATGACATGGTATGGCCCACAACCAATCTTGTGGATGCTTATTACTTAACAGTATATGACTTTGAGCTTCCACTAAGGAACAACTCATTTCACCATCCAGTACTAAGACTGACACTGGAATGAATCTATGGCAAGGATCAGACCTTCATTGCTCCACCAAGCTCCAAGATGACCAAACAAGAAGGAGGGACAAGGATGGATGAAAAGGGTTTAATTTTGTGGAGGGAAAAGAGGTTATATACTTGAGGGATGAGAGAGAAGGTCATAGATGAGGTCTCAACACCCTAAGGCACCTAAGGTACACTTGTCCACCAAAGAAAACCAAATGTAACCACTTAAACCATGAATGCATGAGATGGTGATAAAAACTATGTTGGGTGTCGACCAACTTAGGTCCCCAACAAGTGGTTTAGGTCACAACACCTTCTAGAGATCGAAATAAGAGCAAACATCATGACTAGGTCGAAACAACCTCACCACCTTCAAAGAGGTTAAAACACTAAAAGACAAGCATCTAGGTCAAAACACATGACTCCAAACCTTCATGGTCATAACAACATCAAGACTAGGCAAATGTTTCATTTGAAACACATCCAAAACATCCCCTAGGTTGCTACCTAGGTTGCTACCATCATCAAGGTACATCAAGGTCGAAACAAGGCAACTCTAGAAAACCCTAGTCACCACCAAGGATACCACCACTCATCCAAGGACCAAACCAAGGAGCCCACTTCTTCATATCTCCTCTAGATGATATAAGGGGATGGAAGAAACTCTCTAGAAGTGACATCTTGCACATCAACCCCCTACTTTGGGTAAATTGCAATTTGCACCAAAACTAGCACACAAAGCACAAATAGCATCCAAACAAGATCAAACTTGAAACTTAAGCTTTCCACAAGTCCTAATTACATCTCAAAATATTAAGGAAAGGTTCTAAGAACATCATAAACCCAAAGAAAATAGGTTTATCCCAAAACCCATGTCAGGGGTCTTACAAGCCATAAACCCCTAACATGGATTTCACCCCCAAAATCTTAAGAGAAAAGAGAAGGGTACTTCCTCCTCATCTCTTCCTCAATCTCCCACATGGAATCTTCTATACCTTGGTGATGTCACATGACATGTGGGTTAAGGGCCCACCATGCTTACAATGTGCCTCTCTGATCTATTAACTCAACATCAGTCTTACTAGTGACTGCCTCAAGAGTCTAGCTAATAAGGGAAGGAGTTACCAACTTTCTTCATCATTATACATATTTTCAACTTATTGTGTCATCTTACCTTTTTCACCTTGGCTTACTTGCTATCAACATAAGAATTATTAAGTTTAAAGCATCTCGTCATTTCTTTTTTGGTTATTGTTCATGATTCTCGTGTATGTTTTCTTATTTTATCACGTTTTCCACCCCCATTAAAAGGTAGACCACCATATTTCATATTTCTTTCATTAAGAAGAGGTCATCCCTCTTTGATTCTTTCATATATAATGAAGGTTTTAATTTTAGAACTTCCTTATTCACATAGGCTAGTCTGAGGTTAGCTAAGATTCTAATATATTAGTTCATCATTATTTTCATTTGTCACCTTTTGCCATACTCATCGCATGAATTCTCTTCATATTAAGTGAGTTTTACACCTTGACTTACCTTATTAACATAGATTGATCCGTATTTTACATTAGAAACTTCTTTGAATTACTACTTTAGGGATCTCTTATAGCTTATTTGTGTTCAAATTTAGGTTTTATAGTGTCATATTCTTCTCTTATATTTACCAGCCATTGAAATTCTGATAGGGTATGATGTAGTTATGTCCTTCTTTAGAGCAAGATGAAGGTATTATCACCATGATTCATGTTTAATTATGCTCTTTAGTTTGTTTCAAAATGACTACTTGATCAGAGTAATTAGAAATAAAGCAACCTAAGAGTTTCATACTCACTTTTCCTTCAATATTTGAATACATGGCCATGGCACTCAAGTACTGAGATTAGGTAGTATGCACCATGTATTATGTATTGTTCTCAACTTGGATACCATCCTAATCCTAGTCCTAGTGTACCTGTAGACTCAGCAAACCTAGACCTCTGCTACCACCAAATGTGACATCCTTTGTCACACAAAGTGAGATTACTCAAAGCTAAGCAAAAAATTAACACTAACAACAACATTACCCCAAAAGAGGGTAAATTAAAACCAATTTCATAACCATGCATCAAGATGAACTCATCATGTCTGAAGCCATAAAATGGAGGCACTTGTATTTCATTCATATCAACAGTTATTACATGACATAGTTCATTGGCTATCTAGCCACAACATGTTACATGTGATAACCTATTCATGTACACCTATTCATGTACACAAATCACATTTGAACAGTCATCGTATATGTTGAATGACTCAAACTGATGTATAACATCTATAAAATGTCCCCAAGGACCCCAATGTACATGGACAACACATATGACTCTATTACTAAACACTAGCTGCATATAAATGATCCAACAACTACAACACCTCAGGATGTCTACCTCATCAACACAATCTATATCTCAGCATGCATTCCCACCTAAAAGATGTGGAAACCCACAGGGTGAGTCCATATCTCAACGGAAGATATAACTCTCCACCAACACTATTATATACACAAACATATAGTAAAGAAGAACAAGAGGTAAACTTAAGAAGATCTAGCTAAATGATATGTCTAAGTAGATAATCATGACTAAATAGTATAATCAATTGCAACTGGATTGTAGAACATCTTATCATCATAAAAGGAATATGAAGAACATGTATATCTTCTACAAATTAATCATTACAAAATCTAAGTAAGGATTCAACCAATATTCCTATATTTGATCCTATACAAATACATTACATAACTATCTTACATCTTTTATTATGCCCTGAGGAGATGAGGTATACCACTCATACTTCAACTGACCACTGGAAATTCAAAATCAGTGCCATACAAGGTCTATGGAAGAGTCAGAATCCACAAATTCTTTGGATCTCTCTGTCAGCACGAGAGTACACGATAATGACATAACATATGAGTCATCTGCAAAATATCCTAGTCTGCCTTGGTATATAGACACATCGCTAGTGTAACTGAGTTATGACCCAAATACACACTCTTTCCAGGGTATGGCTTACAACCAATCTTGTAAAAGTACATACTGAGTCACATCATTGAGCTATGGCCCATAGCCACACTCATGCTAGGGTTTTACCCACAACCAATACTGTGAATGCGTATACTCAACAATATATGACTCTGAGCTTCCACTAAGGGAGAACTTGTTTCACCATCCAACACTAAGATTGACACTGGAATGGATCTATGACACATGGCACCTACATGATTAGGCTTCACTTGATTAATTAAACCAATTGAATATTGATGTAGCCCTATTTTAGGGCTCCATATTGTGCCATTTTGTAGTCAAATCACGTCTAAACATGTTAGATTAGAAGCTATTTTCCCTAATATGTTTATCATTACCAAATGCACTTATGGATGCTCTTTGCACTATTTTCAGGTACTTGGACCTTGCCTTGGATGGATGAGAGAGAAGGAAGGAGTTCTAGGGCTCCTCCACTCAGGGAGGGGTTCAAAGAAGGCCCTAAAAGCTCCCTAAACCTACCCCCGATGGCCAAGAGTTGTCATCAAGCAAAGAAATCCATGAATGATGAAGTTTGAAGTTCAATCGACTGATGTAGACCCCAACATGGCTGTGGGCATACCCCCACAGTCGCGTCTTTTATGGTGAAGAATTGATAGAATCAACAGGGACTTGCACCCAACTTACCATGGCCATGGCCCATTGAAGATACCACGACCGTGGTCATGCACACAGTCGTGGTCAACAAAGAAGAAAATGGTCATGGCCTCCCCACAAGGCTGTGGGAATTTTGTGCAAGGATCCCCAGAATCAATAGGGAGTTGCACATGAACGCCCATGGCCGTGGCCATCCTCCACAATCATGGCCTTTGAAGATCAACTCACCCGTGTTGATCCCCCACGATCAAGTCCTCCTCCTCCAAAACAGTTGTGTTACTCAACACGACCGTGGTGCTACTCACCCAATACGACCGTGGCACTCCGCCACGGGCATGGCCACCTGCTTACTTGCATTCTCACCACCCTTTCCATACCTTGCCCGTTTCCACTCTCCACGACCATCCCATACCACCCCTACCATGGTCGTGGCCCATCAACACGGCCGTGTTGCTACCCAAAACCTACCATTTTCTGCACTGATTTTCCCACAATACCCCTACTTACCCTAGTGCTTCCACCACCACCTATATATACATGGGTGGTGGCCACACCACTAGGTTAGATACTCCCAACATCCATTACTCCTCTCCACATACTCCTTGAACATTTAGTGCATTTCCCTTGCATTTATGCTCTCCACCCACCATTTCCATCTCAATTTCACCTTGGAAACCTAGTTTTCTAGGTATTCCTCCATAATCCCCCATATCTTCATGATCATATGCACCCTTGGAGGAGCGAGGACGTCCCCAGCAGCAAGGAGGTGAAGAAGAAGGCTACTTCCCTGAGCTTCATGGAGTTTCTTCCCCTTCTTCCCCATTCTTTTGCCATTTCTTTGTTTATGTGTAGCTAAGCCCCTAGTGGTGGGATGTTTGGGGATAAAATGTGTCTTTGATACCATGTTAGGGGAATTTTGTCTTGCAATGAATTCATTTTTATCTATGATGATTTTCCATGCTTTTGTTTCTTATCCCATTGCCATGCTTGTGATTTATGCTTTTTGCTATGAATTGCTTGTTTTATAGTGCTTGATGATACCATGTTTCTAGGAGAATTGGGAAGCATGTGGTAATCTTAGGTATGACTCCTAGGTCCCAATAGGGGATCCCTAGATAGTCCCCTTTGTTCCTACATGCCTACCCCATCTCCTACTACTTGGTATGAGACCTAAGTTACAAGTATAAGTGGGATTGATGTGATTGCCTAGGGTTTTCTAAAGTCTATAATGGCTAGTGGCATGAGGTCAAATACCCTCATATCTACTCCCATATCTTCCCTTGGCCCTCAATTTCTCAATACCACTTATCCTAGAAACCTAGATTTGCTAATCCTATTAGAATTACACCTAACCCTAGTCTTCCACTAGTAGTATAGGGTACATTCTAATAGCATTTGCCTTATTGTTTGGTTTGGTAATCTAGATGAAATATGAGAACCATGCTTGTCCATTAACCTCCCCCCAACTAATATTGAAGTTACATCCCCAAACGGCCCACCTACCTTAATCATCTTGTTTAAAACTCAACTTGCTCTACTTGCTTGCTTATGCTAGTATAGTCTAGTTGTTCTTGCTTAACTTAGTCAACTGCTCGATTTTTATAGTTAGGGCTAATTTAGATCCTTTATTGCTTTAGTGGTTAACTTAGTTTCTAAATTGCTTCTTACTTGTTTAGTGTAGTGTATCTTACCATTGCTCTTGCTTAGTTAGTTGGTTAACATAGATTGTTAAACTTGCTTGTTTAAGGTAACTTAGGTTCAATTCTGCCTTTCTTGCTCGTTCACATAGATAAATCACAAAACAAACCCCTTTTAAACCCTTCAACCCTAGAATCCACATTAAGAACATAGCCAACGCTAGCCTAGCTCTAGTTCCCCCTCTATCCCTGAGGATCGACCCCTATTCTTGCCATCACCTATGCTACAATAGTACCACATGCACTTGCGGGTGACCTATTTAGTTTTGTGATCGACTTGGTTAGGGCTAATATAAATTTCAAAAGACTCACATGTGTGTCCTCCCTTAGGGTTGCATCTAGCCACCTCTAGTCGGCTAGTGTGCAGCCTTGGTGGGAATCACACCAAATATCTTTTAGCATCGTTCAAGTTACAACATATAAATCCATAAACAAGGCCAACATCACTAGAGGTTAGCACCTCAAACTAGGAAATTAGCCTCTACCAGGTTACAAGACTCTATTCACATCATTCTAGCATCACATGTGTCTCAACATGCCTCATAAAGGCTTATTCAACAAATGTCACATCATACTCATCATAGCATGCATTAGCTATGATATCGCATTACATTCACCTACATGGTTAGGGATGTATAAACAAGATAGAGAAAGCATCATAACATAGAAATCAATCCAAGAGGGAAGTGAATACATCATAGATTCACATATTAGGTTTAGAGTTTCACATTATGGAAATTAGGGTTTTGTATCATACAACTTCACCAAACCCTAGGTACATAGTTTACTACATTCTTAGGTCATATAAAGGTTAATCATCATGTTTAGGGTCAATAATTATGTTATCAAAATAGTACCATACGTGTATCATCATGTGTTCAAGTATGTGTCCTAACCACGTGTCATGTATAGGTATTAACCCACACCATTCACATGTATATGACCCACTATCATATAGGTTATGACTACTCAAGGAACAAAGGTGTAGAGACCTGCCTAACCCATGTGTTATGATCATAACACATCACTAGTTTGGACCTCAACCCGTTAGAGCATGTCACAAATGCAACACCCCATTGGAGTTAGGGTCAGGTCGAAACACAAGGCTAAAACACCACTTTTAACATGTAGCATCCTACCAACCAACTAGGGTTTTGACCCATGATCAAACTAGATTGTTTCAACCACAACAAAGTAGGTCAAGATCACCCAAGTCAAGAGGGTTATGACCACTACAAAAGCTAACCCCATAGACCCTTGTCATGACCACTACTAAGGAAGAGTAGTGATCCCTCATCACCAAGGGTGCACATGTCATGACCAAGATGAAACAAGCTAAGGTATTGGCTGCAACACCCAAGGGTAGCACCCCCATATCACCAAGATCATTACCAAAACATAACCAAGCTGTAAATAGGAAATGACAAGATTTGGAATAGCAAGAAACTCCATGGAACGCCACCATCATCAAGGTGGAATACTCCACTCAAAATGATCACCAAACCCTAAAACTTGCTCCTACGGAAACTCCATGAAAAAATCACATGCAAGGGTGATAAACTACGATCTACACACCCAAAATAGAACCCCAAATAGAAAGATAGGTCAAGGTACATGATCCTAAAGAAATATGATCAAGATCATGTTCAAGGGATATGGAGAAGAAACCATAAATCATAGTCACCAAGAAAACAGGTATACAACTAGGATTTAGGATTTCTATAAAACCAAGCAAGGTTTCATTCCCAAATCAGTTCTAGAAATCATCATCATCTACTAGCCTGCTAGGGGAAACATTTTAGAGAGAGAAAACAATTTCATACATGAATAAAATAATGCAATAATACAGTGGTTTGAGTGTTATATAACCCACCTTAAGAAGCTCAACACCAAGGGTTCAAGCTCCAAGATGAAGGGCTTCAAGCATACGATCCGAGGGTTGAAGAATAGGGGTGTAAACAGTGCGGGTACAGTGCGAGTCTGGCCATACCCATACCCATCTAATTTGGCTAGCTCGGTTCTGGTTCTAGACCTGCATAATACAAAAACTAGACCCACACCATACCCATACCCACAATAATAGCAGGTATGCGGGTAAGCAGTTCTATAAAACATCATATTTTTTATGTAAGAGAAATGACTATGTTATATACATTTAACACAACAAGATATTGTTATCATATAGTATATTAACATATAATAGTTATATTAGACAATGTTATATTCTATATAATAATATTAATTGAGTAATTATTTACATATTTGTAGTCATGATCATAACGTTTAATTTATGTAGAAAATAATGTAAATTAGTAGACATTTTGATTTTAAGTTTACATATGATGTTCATTATTGTAACTAGAATAGTGAATTCTTAATAATATGACTAGTCTCAACCTTATTGTGTTTAGAGTAGGATATAATATCAATAATTATATTAGTTAGACTAGTAAGGTATGATATATATAACATATTATTTTAGTAGTTATTTATGTATAGCAGGTACATGGGTCTAGCAGGTCTAGGTCCAAGCATACCCATTATTGGACCTGCTTATATGCGGGTCCAAGGGTATATAGGTCTAAGGGTATGCGAGTATAAAAAATTAGACCCGTGATAGGTGTTTTAAGGGTCCGGATTTGTGGGTCCGTGGGTCTACCTATACCCATTTACATCCCTATTGAAGAATCTCCTCAAAGGCTCCTCACACATCCACAAGAACACCTCAAAGAAAAGGAGATACCAAGGTCAAGATAGCCCAAAAAAAAGGAGGAAAGAAAATGCTAGCTGAACTAAAGAGAGAAGGAGGAAAAAGAGGGAAAGAACTTCCTTCTAATGGCCTATGACCCTTATGATGAGGGTTTCTTTATCAAGAACGACCATCAAATTCAATAATGGTCCATGGCTGAGAAAAAGGAAGAAGATGGAGTAGATGTTCCAAGGAAAACGTTGGAAAAGAAGAGGTGATACTTACTAAGGTTGAAGATGAGCAAAGAGAACCACATGCAAGGGAACTGATCACCAAATCTCCAAGGTTCAACCCTTCTTTGCTCCACCAAGCTCCAAGACGAACAAAAGAGAAGGAGGAACAAGGAAAAGGGTTCACTTGTGTGGAGTGAAAAGAGGCTATATACATGAGGGATGAGAGAGAAGGTTATTGATGGGGTGTCAACACCCTAAGGCACCTAAGGGATGCTTGTCAACCAAAGAAACCCACATGCAACCATTTAAACCATGAATGCATGAGATGGTTATAAAACCTATGTTGGGTGTCAACCTACTTAGGTCCCCAACAAGTGGTTTAGGTCGCAACACCTCCTATAGGTCGAAATAAGAGCAAACATCATGACTAGGTCAAAACAACCTGATCGCCTTCAAAGAGGTCTAAACACTAAAAGACAAGCATTTAGGTTAAAACACATGACCCCAAACCTTCATTGTCATAACAAACATCAAGCCTAGGCAAGTGTTTTGGTCAAAACACATCCAAAACAGCCCCTAGGTTGCTACCATAATCAAGGTACATCAAGGTTGAAACAAGGCAACTCTAGAAAACCCTAGGCACCACCAAGGATGCCACCACTCATCCAAGGCCCAAACAAGGCACCCAATTCTTCCTCTCTCATATAGATGATGTAAAGGAATGGAATGCAGTCTCTAGAAGTGATAAATTGCACAAAAACCCCCTACTTTGGGTAAACTACATTTTTCACCAATACAAGCACCCAAAGCACAAACAACATCCAAACAAGCTCAAACTTGAAACTTAAGCTCTCAAAAAGCCCTAATTACATATAAAAATATTAGAGAAAGGTTCTAAGAACATCACCAAGACAAATAAAATAGGGTTAGCCCAAAACCCAGGTCAATGGTCTTACAAAAAGTGTCATCGTTCTTCTTAGCTATTGAAGGAGAAAATTGAGCATTGCACCAGTGTTGGTTCTTCCAGAGTATGGAAAAGGCTATATCATCTTTTGTGATGCATAAAAGAATGTTTTGAGATGCATGCTTATGTATGATAAGAATGTGATTTATTTTTCTTCACTAAAACTTAAGAAAAACAAGGAGAACTACCCCATGCATGATCTAGAGATTGCAACTATGGTCCATGCTTTGAAGATTTGGAGACTACCTTTATGTAGAGAAGTGTCAAATATTCACCGACCATAAGAACCTTTAGTATATCTTCTCGAAGTAGGAGATAAACTTGCAGCAGAGATGGTGGATGTAGTTGATCAAGGACTATGATTGCACCATAAACTACAATCTAGGGAAGGCGAGCATGGTGGCAGATGCATTGAGTAGGAAATGTTCTTCATCATCATCTGCTGATAAGGCATAGTTACATTCTTTGGTGTGCTATAAGTGAGACATGTTGGTGTTGTTGTGTTAGATGAATGTCCATCTGAAAGTCTTCTTGTTGGCAGGCTTGTTAGCATAGTTGCAAGTAAAGCCTATGTTGATATAGCAAATTAGATATGCATAGTGAGATGATACCATGATACATCAGATCTGATTAGAGTTTGGTAGTGAGAAGCATGAGGGCTTCCATGATCCAGAAGATGGGACAATTTGTTTCCACAATAAGATAGTGGTTATGATGCTGATGGTATGAGGAAGATGGTCCTTGAGGAATCTCATTCCTTGATGTATGCGATGCATTCGAGTAGTATCAAGATGTACCATAAATTGAAATATTTGTATAGGTGGCCTGGATTGAAGTGTGATGTGGTAGAGTTTGTGGAAAGATGTCCCATGTGTCAGTAGGTCAAGGCTGAGCATCAGAAGCCTATAGAAATGTTGCAACCATTTCCTATACCACAATGGAAATGGGATTCATATTACTATGGAGTTTGTGGTTGGTCTTCCTAGGATAGCTAAAGGTTAGGATTCCATTTGGATAATAGTTGACAAGTTGACCAAGTTAGCTCATTTCTTGCCAGTCAAGACAACATATACATTGGAGAAGTTGGCACACATGTATGTGGATGATATACTGCATCTGCATGCTATCCAAACTACCATAGTGTCACCCAAACACAGTGCTAATGTTGCAGCCTGTGGAGGCTGAGTTGGAGGAGGATATGTTGTAAGTTGAGGGTCCTGTGTTGATCCTGGATAGGAGAGTAAATAAGTTGAAAAAGAAAGACATCATTCTTGTTAAGTTTTGTGGCATCACCATGGTGTGGAGGAAGCCACATGGGAGTTAGAGGATGAGATATGTAGGAAGTAACCATGTCTTTTTGCTTAGGATTTTAGGTGTGAAATCCTTGTTAGAGATTTATGGTTGTAAGACCCTGACCTACATTTATGCTTGATCTTGCGTGTTTAGCATAATGAGACGCTTAGAAACTTAATCTAATCATGTGATGTGCTTTGATAACATGTGAAATGCTTGTGTTTCAAGTTGGTCTAATTTGAATGCTATAGAGCTAGCTATGTTTATATGTGCTTATTTTGGACCTAATTGCAATTTACCCATGTTTAGGGTTTATCTTGAAATTGGTCACATGCTTCTTGTACCTCACATGTTTTGCACATCATGTTGGAGAGATAATGGCACCCCTCAACCTTGTTGTACCTTGGTTTGATGACATGGCACCTGTGTTGGTGTTCTAGGGTTTTCTTGGATGCCCTAGTTTGATGTTGACCATGAATGTTGACCGATGGTTTCCCTTGGTTTTAAATGATCATCATGTTGTTCCTACGACCATGCTCTATGGTCGAAGAGGAGTTGTGTGTACCTTGTGTTCTCTGTGATTGAAGAGCCCTTGACCCCTCTCTACGGTCGCTAAGAGACCTAGGGTTTGGTCTACGAGACTGTTGAGTTTTGAACATGTTTTGGTCGTAGGGATTTATCTTTGACCTATGGTTTTCTAGACCAAGTGAGGTTTTTTGTTTTTCTTGGTTTTAATGACCTTTAATGCATGCATGATATTAGTGCTTGCATGGGTGAGATATGGGGGACAAGTGGCACAAGTTTGTATGACACCTAAACCTCTTTGCCTCTCTCCTACCCTTAGTTATATAAACCCCTCTATTTGCATGCAAGTGATCCCATTTGCATTCTATTCTTTCTCTTCTCCTTGGAGCTTGTCCCCCTTGGGTTCTTAGTGGTGAAAGAAGGAGATTGAACTTGGAGAAGGTAGTCAGACCCCTTTGCATGTTGTTCTAGGGTTTTGAGTAACTCTTCTTTGGTGATCGTTTGGTGCTCCTTGGTCTTGGTAAGTGATCTACCCCTCCTGATCTTACTTTCTTACAACTCTACCTTTCTCCTTTGTATTCTTCTCCAAATCCATGGGTCTCCATGGTAGTGCTTCAGTTGATCTTGTGGAACTTCTCTCTTCTTGACCAAACTCATGGCTTTCCATAATATTCCCTAAGTCGAGTTGAAGATCACCTCTCTTTCTTGTCTTTTCGGCCTAGGGTTTTTTCCTTTTACTTGTTCTCCTTTAACCTAGAGTTTTTTCTCTCTCTTTGTGGTGATTCTAGATTAGATGCAGAGATGATCAATATAGGTTTTTTCTTTTCTTTGGAGTTTCCTTGCTGTTGGTGTTGTTTCCTCATATCCAAGGCAAGTTCTATAACTTCCTCCTCGATTATTGTTGCCCATAATCTTACATGCATATAACCTATCTCTGAAAAGTGGTTCCAAGTAGAATGATAATGCTATCTTGAGATAGGGTTAAAGTTCTCGGTGACTCTTGAGTAGATAAATCCCTTTTTAACTAAACCTTAATTTAGACATTTAATGGAGGTGTTAATCCTTACATACATGTGACTAAACATTGATTTTCTTACTCATAATCGTGATTTTTCTCTCTTGCTTGATGATGGAGGATTTAGATACATGCATTATGGTAGAAAATGATGGTTCTCTCTCTTTTTTCATAGTTTCGTTTTCTCCAAATGGTGATGGTCGAATTTGGAATGTGATTTTTATCCCTGTGTTCTATTCCTTGATGGTTATAGGTTCATGGTGAAGAACAACCAATTTGACCTTGCATGGGATGATGTTTTCTCTCTCTTGATGTTTTATCAAGTATGTTCTATGTTCTCGATGAGTTTTGATGGATTGAAGGTTTCTGTAACACCCATGACCTGGGTTATGGCCTAACCCTAGACGGTTTTCTTAAAGTAAGTTACTTACAAACTTGTTCTAATCTTTTGAAAAGTAATTAAGGCCCTTTGTGAAGTTTATTTTCAAATTGAGCTTATATGCAAGCTATGTGTGCATTATATGATAGTCTGAGTGTAATATGAGGGGTAATATTGCAAATGTCATATGTTGAATATATTCTAAGTGTTTTAACATCACGAGAGAGTGAATGATGCTAAGTGATGGCTTGTGGAAAGCCTAAATTCTAAGTGAAGAACTTGTTGAAAAATGCTAAGTGCTTGGCGCATCAATTATGGTACAAATTGTAATATATTCAAAATGTAGGGTTGATGTGTAACTTACCACCTCTAGATTGTCTCTACCCCATCCTAGTATCATTTAGAGGAGAGAGAAAGAAGGATACACTATGTTTGAATCATCCTAGAATGATGGCACTCATAGTAATGGAAAGACCAAGAAATTACATAGTTGAAAGCTATATATATATGTATATATATGTATATATATATATATATATATATATATATATATATATATATATATATATATATATATATATATATATATATATATATATATATATGAGCTATATCGAGTTGTGGACTTAGAATGGGATTTCCTATCAGCCATGGAGCCATAAAGAGAGTCTCCTATCAGTTTGTGGAGTTTTGGCTTTGCCCATGATGGGAAAGGTACTTCAAAGAAGTGATATGTATCGACTTGCAACTAGTCTTAGGAAAAGATTGAGTTGAATATAATAATGAAGTGACTGGAAGAAGGCTTGCTCTAGAAGATAACCAAAGAGATGACCCTTATCCCTTACATTATCCTTGAACTTTTACTTTTGCATGGAAAGATAATGATGGGATGCATGCAAAAATATGTGTCAACCATGCATGGCTAAGTAGCATGTAGTAGCTTAAGATAATGACACCTTTTACACTCTTTTCCATAAATCCCAAGTATAAATACCTTACCCTTCACTTGTTAGTAGAATTTTCAAAATCTTATTATCAACCTTCCCTTAGATATCATGCATTCCACTCTTGTATTATGAATAAGTGAGGAGAGTTAAGTGGTAGAGATTGGTATCAGCTAAAGATAAAAGATATTAGCCAAGTAGGTCATAGTAACCAGGCAAAAGTGATATCAACCATTGGGAGTGGAGATATCGTGTAAAAGCTAGGAGCTCAATTATTGGATATTAGAGAGGTTCATCGTCAACCTTGGAATGTGAGGATTTGAAGCTTGAATCTTGGAAGTTTCTTTAGAGGCGGGTTATATATCTTGAACCCATCTATGTTATTATCCATTTTTCAATATTGTTTAATATTTTCAAATTCTGATTTCCTTTGATCAATTGATATAACTCTGAGTCCCAATAAGTAGTTAGGACTATTTTCCATGGTTTATAATAGTAATACAAAGGTCTTGAGGTTGATGATGATGACATCATCATGGTACAACCCGATATGGGTTGAAGAACCTTGAAATCTGATATGGAACCTAAGATGGAGGTTCATCCGATATAAAAGTAGGTGATACCTCATACACGATCTGAGGCATGCCCTATGGATGATATAGGAGATACCTACTAGCACCTTATACATTATACAAGGTTAAAGCTATACCTTTTACACAAATATGGGCAAAACCCTAGATGAACAAATTGAAACTCGAAATGCTTTGAAAACCAATTACCATTGAAACTCGATATACCCTACTACCTTGTGACGGGTTGAAGAGTAACTAAGTATCTATCTTTTCATGTAATTATAATGAAAGAACTGAACCTTGAAAGTATAAGAAGGTTATGAGCTCAAGGGTTTATGTAATATAGGTAACCCGATATGATACCCAACAGATAAACCGATATGGTTAACCCATGATCGGAATCCAATATAGTAAATACAAGATGGAAACTAATATGGTAATCCAAGATGGAAAACTGATATGGTAGTTTAAGATGGAAAACTGATATGACAATCTAAGGTAAGAAACCAATACAATATTATCTCTATACTACTTAAACGATACATGGTAAGGCCATAAATGATATGCCCAATATGGTGCACTCTTGTGCATGATATGACAATCCAATATATCTCTATACCCAATATAAGGTCAAGAGTCTAACCCATACATGATATGAGGTTGACTTAAGATGATAAAAGCTATGCAATAGCTAAACTGACATGGCTACATGATATGGTGTTAGGTGATAAACATTAAACCCGATATGATGATGAGTTTTACCACATGACTAATATGGATCCATGATATGATGATATGTGCATCTTCAAGCATGATAGGATAACATCATATACCATGACACCCGATATGGTAGGCATGCTCTAATTCATTAAGCTTGTCTAAGTGATGCATATGATTAGTGCAATATTGAGAGACAATGCGTTTAATTCAATTTGATAATGATGAGCTAATAGAACTTAAGAGGTGAATTAAGTAATCAACACCCTAGTGAGGATGAGAGAGAAACTAAGATTGGAAAGTTGATTATGTAATGAACATATGTTAATACTCCCATCATGAATGGAGTAGGAATTGGGGTTTAATATTTTATGATGAGATCTTAAAACCCTAATCAGTTGATAAAAGGGAATCATAACCCTAATTCATTTGGGAGAATGTGTTCTTTAGCATTACATGGTTATGACATGTGTTTGAAATTGTTGATAGCATGATATACTAACCATACATGTATCATAAGGTATTGAGCATAACTAAGTAAGAGCTATGATACTGATTCAATGAGCTATGTGAACTATGTGAATTAATACCTTGGTCTAGTGACCTAGAGGTAATGGTTATCTACTAAGTGGTGACAATACTTAGTGATGAACTAAGGGTTTGAATACCCAAGCATGATGAGATAAGAGATTGAGATTCTAAGTGATCTATGTGTTTCAAAGAACATGAAAGTACTTGATAAACACATTTATGCTTTTCTTTGTAGCATCTGATATAATTCTTGTCTGTAACTTGATTGATTCTAAAAGATACTGAAATACTTTTAATTAAGAAAGTTAAATATTATAATGTAGTTGCCCAGACCATAGATCCATTCAGTGTCAGCATTTGCTGAAAGGTGAAACAATTTTTACTCGGTATGCATATTTTTGAATATGTGATCACCAAATGAGGGTGCTCAGTGCACTCCCCAAACTAAATGAGGGTGCTCAGTGGACTCCCCAAATACACTTTGTTTCTCAGTGGACTTCCTGATAAAACTAAACCAGGATCGCTCCGTGGTCTTCCTAATGACAAATACTCTGAGAAAGCTTAGTGGTCTTATCTCGAAGAGAGTACATGCTACAGCTGTAACTCTTTAACAAAGATGCCTCTATACCCCGACATAGCTAATTACAGTTGATACAAGATGTCATGCTAAAGTCTAAGTGGTCTTGTACTAACCGTGACAGGTGAGGTCTTGACAGCCGGCTCTGCCTTTTACCTTGTATGGTACCGATTTTGACTTACTAGTGGTCAGTTGGAGTATGAGTGGTATACCTCATCTCCTCTGGGCATAAGTGTGAATGTGAACATGTAATCAGCCATGTAGTGTATTTGCTTAAGGATGAAATATAGAAAACATTGGTTGATGCTTCATTATTGTCATACATCTTAGTAGATAGATGTTATACATGTTATTCATATTCATTTTTAAAGCAAATAGATGACTTATAATTCTATTATCCATATTTATTCTTTGCACTACAAATATACCCGCTAATCGCATGAAATATCCTCTATTCATTTTTTATACTATTTCATGTGATAATAATATTGTTGGCAGAGAGTTATATCTCTCACTGGGACAATAGTCTCACCCCATGGGTTCCACAATTTTTAGGTGGATGCAGATGAGGGATTAGGAACCAGACTGCAGAGGAAGGACCACATCAGCAAGGACAACAATAGTAGATGAGGTTGAATACACTGTCTGTCGTATCTTGTAGATAGAAGTCCTATGTGTCGTCTTTGTACTCCCAGGTCCTTGGGAGATAGTTCTTAGTGGTTTTTACGAACGAATTGAGATTTTGGTTTGTTTACCTCGAAGTTTACACGTTGTTGTTGTATTTAATGGAGTAAGACATATGGTACTTGTTACCCTTGAGGAGAGATGGTACACTATATGTACAATGTGAACCACATGTATATATAGTTTTGGTTCTTTTTGTAAGAGTTTCTTGGAGAAGGATCTATGTGCAAAATGGTTTTAATTCTTAGTTATTTTTGTTAATTCCACTTCTTATAGTTATTTCATGATTGTTACTTGTGATGGCTTGATTTATAATTGGGTTGTCATAAAGTTTTGGTATCAGAGACTAAGGTTCGCTGAGTCTACAGAGACATAGGATTAAGTTTGTTGAGTCTGTTCTAGTGTCCTCCAGTGTATCTTATAGTGACTTCTCCTCGTACAGGAGAAGAAGTAAAACTGAAGATGGTTGGAGCGCACGAAGAACACACTGTTGAGAGCAGTGTTGCTGTACCAGGAGGTGGCGTAAGGGATCAGGCTAGAGAAGAACCAGTGCCTGAGAATCCCCATCTTGACCAAACTTTGTTAGAAAACCCAGCTTTTCATGCTCTTTTTGGGCAGATTATAAATAGAATGACACACATGGCTGATTAGATACTAGCACCAACCCCTAGGACATCGGTTTCTAGTGAGGGACATGGATCTGGTAAGACCTTTGAACGGTTGCGTCAGGTAGGAGACACTGAATATGCTGGCACAACTGACCCAACAGATGCAGATTCATGGCTTACTGAGATAGAGAAAGCCTTTAGGACCCTTGATATTCCAGAAGCTGATAAGGTTAAGCATGATGTTTACCTTCTGAAGGGAAGCACTGGACATTGGTGGGCCATCGAAGAAGAGAAAATATCGGGTGTTGAGATCAGATGGCAGGAATTCCGACAAGAATATGTTAGTAGATACTTTCCTAAGACTTATCTTGATGAGAAGATTTCACAATTTGAGCCTGATTAGACAAGGACCGATGAAGGTTAGCGAGTATGAAGCTAAGTTTATGGAGCTTCTACGATTTTGTCCGCACATGGCTACCGCAGATGAGGAGAGAATTTAGGATTTCAAGAAGGGTCTGAACACTGAATTAACCAGACACGTATATACTTTAGAGAATAGAGAGAGGTTTGCCACCTTTGTGGAGTCAGTTAGGCGGATAGAGAGGTCCGTGATTGAGAAACGAGAGGCGAACATTAGGAAAGTACCTATAAAGTTTTAGGGTCAGAGGTTTGGCAGTTTTAAGAAACCAAGGTTTACTGCACCAGTAGAACCACTGAGGTTCAATACTCAAACATAGTGGACATACAACTGAGGTAGAGTCCATAGTTTTCTATCAAGTGGAGCCCATAGATCAACATCAATGTCAATGACAGGACTGCCTAGGTCACAATGGGAGGATATAATCTACTACAGTTGTAGGTAGACATGTCATGTGATAAAGGAGTGTCCCGTTGGGGACGTGGGAGTAACCCAACCACTGAGGCAGAGTCAACAGGGCTGTCAGAGACAACAGTTCAGTAGTGGCACTCCAGGACGTAGACAAGCATCCCAGGCAGGATCATCTGCACCAGCCAATAGAGAACGAGGTTAGCAACATGCAACAACAAGATTTTATGCTATGAATCAGTCGGAGGCAGAAGTTAACCCTCGAGTTGTGATAGGTCAGATGGAATTATTTCATTCTGATATGTCCTCATCCTATTTCGTGTCTATTTTGATTGATCTAGGTGCTACACATTCCTATATCACTAATGAAGCGATTCATGACTGTAATATAATTTTCAATCCTAGAATGGATAATCTGTTATTAGAAACTCCGTTAGTTGGATCTACAGTGTTACGGGAGGTATGCTCTCCCTGTGTTCTTTCTTTCTCAAAACACAACATTCAGTTGGATCTAATACCGCTTGAAATTCATGGGTTTGATGTAATTCTTGGGATGGATACCCTAGAGAAGTATAAAGTTGTCTTGGATTGTGGTTCCAAGCATGCTATGTTCACATACTATAATAAGACATGGGTCTTTCAGGGGGATAGAAAGATTCTTCCAACCTGTCTAGTGTCAGGTATGGTAACAGAGAGGTTGATGCGACAAGGATGCTTCGCATTCTTGGCACATGTGGTAGGCACCAGAGCAGAGAGTCCTAATCTTTCTGAAGTACCTATTGTCAGGGAATTTGAGGATGTATTTCCTGAGGAATTTCCAGATGTTCCACCACCCCGAGAGAATGATTTTGAGATTAATCTTATTTTGGTTACGCAACCCATAGCCCAAACACCTTATAGGATGATGGCAGATGAGATGGTAGAACTTTAAAAATAGTTATAGGAGTTGCTTGAGAAAGGTTTCATTCGACCGAGTACTTTTCCATGGGGTGCTCCAGTTCTTTTTGTTAAAAATAAAGATGGGTCTATTAGACTATGTATAGACTATAGACAGCTCAACAATGTGACTATTAAGAACAAATATCCTTTACCAAGGATCAATGATCTGTTTGTCCAGTTGCGTGGTGCAACGATGTTCCCTAATGTAGATCTAAGATCAGAATATCATCAATTATGTATCAAGGAGAGTGACATACCTAAGTCAGCCTTTAGGACGAGGTATGGTCATTATGAGTTTGTAGTTATGTTGTTTGGACTAACTAATGCACCAACTGCATTCATGGAGCTGATGAATAGAATCTTCCAGCCATTCCTTGATCAGTTTGTAGTGGTTTTCATAGATGACATCCTGATATACAGTAGAGATGGTCAACAACATGAAAAACACCTTCGTCAAGCTTTGACTTTATTGAGACATCATAAGTTATATGCTAAGTTTAGTAAGTGTGAATTTTGGTTATCAGAAGTATCTTTTCTTGGTCATGTTATATCTGCTACAGGAATTCGTGTTGATCCTAAGAAAGTATAGTCTGTTGTGGAGTGGGAACAACCCAAAACACTGACTGAGATTTGAAGTTTCCTAGGTTTGGTTGGATACTACAGAAGGTTTATCAAAGATTTTAGTTATGTAGCATTACCCTTAACAAGGTTGACCAGGAAAGAAGTTCCTTTTGTCTAGAATGACAAGTGTCAACGTTCTTTCCAGTTGTTGAAAGAAAGGTTGACTAGTGCACCTGTGTTAGTTTTACCTGAGCAGGGAAAAGGATACATTGTTTTCTGTGATGCTTCCAAGAACGTTCTAGGCTGTGTGTTGATGTAGAGTGATCATGTAGCTTCTTTTGCTTCACGGTAGCTTAAGAAACACAAGGAGAATTATCTGACACATGATCTAGAATTAGCTACAGTGGTTCACACATTGAAAATCTGGAGGCATTATCTCTATGGAGAAACATGTCATATTTTCACAGATCTTAAAAATTAAAATACATTTTCTCACAGCTTGACCTGAATATGAGACAACGTCAATGGATGGAGGTAATAAAGGACTACGATGTACAATTTATTATCATCCAGGGAAAGCCAATGTAGTGGCTGATGCACTCAGTAGAAAATCCTTGTCTCCACCCTCTGATAAAACACAATGAAATTCTTTAGTGTGCCGTAAGCGGGACATGCTTTTCTCTTTGAGACAAATGAATGTGCAGTTAGAAGTATCTTTGCTAGCCAGATTGTTAGACGAGATGCATGTGAAACCTACTATGAGAGAACAGATTAAAGGGGCACAACATGCTGATACTATGATTTAGCAGATTAGGTTAGAGTTAGGCAGTGAGAAATGGGAAAGTTTCCATGAGTCAGAGGACGGGCACTAGTACATAAATGGGTTATAACGTCACTACCTGTAGGGTCGGTTTTTGCAAATAACCGACCTTATATGTCTAAAAAAAATGCGGGCACCACTTAAGACCTCTTGGGTTGGTTTTCTTAAAAAAACCGACCTCGTAGTGTAACTCTATAGGGTCGGTTTTCCAAATAACCGACCTTATATGTCTATAAAAAACGCGGGCACCACTTAAGACCTCTTGGGTCACTTTTCTTAAAATAACCGACCTTGTAGTGTATCTCTATAGGGTCGATTTTCCAAATAACCGACCTTATATGTCTATAAAAAATGCGGGCACCACTTAAGACCTCTTGGGTCTTCGCGCGACAAAAATTTTCTTGATTTTGGCTTCGCACGTCGATCTATAGGGTCGGTTTTTCCAAATAACCGACCTTATATGTCTACAAAAAATGCGGGTTAGAAATCTTGAATCCAGTTTTCCTTCACACATGTATAAGCACCTCTAGGGTCGATTTTTTTCCAAATAACCGACCCTAAAGGGCTCCTCGGTTGACAATATTGTCGATCGACATCAATTTTGGATCCAATTTAGTTCACGCATGTATAAGTACCTCTAACGTCGGTTTTTTACTTTTAACCGACCCTAAAGGGCTCCTTGATCGACAAATTCGTCGACCGATATTAATTTTGGATAGAGTTAAGTTTACGCATGTATAAGCACCTCTAGCGTCGGTTTTTTACTTTAAACTGACCCTAGAGCTTTTCTCGGTCGATGAATCTGTCGACCGATAACCTCTCGGTCGACAAATTCGTCGACCGAGATGGAGCCAAATTTCACGTGTATAAGCACCTCTAAGGTCGGTTTTTCCTTATAACCGACCTTAGAGCTCCCTCGGTTGACGAATTTGTTGATCGATAACCTCTTGGTCGACAAATTAGTCGACCGAAAAGGAGCAAGATTGCACGTGTATAAGCACATCTAAGGTCGGTTTTTCCTTATAACCAACCTTAGAGCTCGCTCGGTCGACAAATTGGTCGACCGATAACCTCTCGGTCGACAAATTAGTCGACCGAAAAGGATCCAGATTTCACCTCTAGGGTCGGTTTTTTCTTATAACCGACCCTAAAGGGCTCCTCGATCGACAATATTGTCGACCGACATGAATTTTGGATCCAGTTTAGTACTTTTCAAAACTTTATAAAGCATTGGGATCTCAATCCCTTATCTCATTGTTGGGAATTCACATCCCTCAATATCACCATCATCACATTTGTTGGATCTGGGTATTCAATCCCTTAGTTCATCACTAAATGTGGTTATCACTTATCAAGTAACTATTACCTTCAGGTCATCTGACCAAGGTATTCAGGATACTTTTTACACAAGAATCTCACATAACTCACTAGGCATATTCAACTTCTTGTTGTCACCTCATGCAATACAAAAATAACATCACTATTCCCTAATTAGGGTTAGAGTTTCCCATCTTTATCAATTAGGGTTTCACATAACATCATCCCATATTAAGGTTTCACATAACATTATCCCATATTAGGGTTTTACACCACATCACCCTATATTAGGGTTTCACATAACATCATTCCATATTAGGGTTTCACATAACATTATCCCATATTAGGGTTTCACACGACATCACCCTATATTAGGGTTTCACATAACATCATCCCATATTAGGGTTGTATAAGCACCTTAGAGCTCCCTTGATCGATGAATTTGTCGACCGATAACCCCTCGGTCGACAAATTCGTCGACCGAGAAGGATCCAAATTTCACGTGTATAAGCACCTCTAGGGTCGGTTTTTTCCTTATAACCGACCCTAAAGTGCTCCTCAGTCGACAATATTGTCGACCGACATGAATTTTGGATCCAATTTAGTTCACGCATGTATAAGCACCTTTAGAGTTATCGGTCAACAAATTAGTCGACTGAGAAGGAGCCATATTTCACGTGTATAAGCACCTCTAGGGTCGGTTTTTTCTTATAATCGACCCTAAAGGACTTCTCGGTCGACGAATTTGTCGACCGACATGAATTTTGGATCCAGTTTAGTTCATGCATGTATAAGCACCTCTAGCGTCAGTTTTGTACTTTTAATCGACCCTAGAGCTCCCCTCGGTCGACGAATTTTTCGACCGATAAACTCTCGATCGACAAATTTGTCGACCGAAAATGTGTTTGAGTGTTTTTAAATAACCAAACACGGGCACCTCTTATCTTTAGCGTCGATTTGTTTATTTTAACCGACGATACATGTCGAGTCTCTCCTTTAAAATTGCCAAAACCTAGTCTTTTTCCCCCGTAAAACAAAATTTTTGTTCTCTTTTTCTCTCCTGCGGCACGGATACCTTTTCCGCCATAGATACCTTCTCTGCTTCTCTCCCGTGAAGCCCTTGCCACCTCTCCGCGAAAAGAGCTCATCGTCGCCGCCTCTCCACACTTCCACGAAGGTCACAGCCTCTTCGTGAAGGTCATCTCATCCTCCACGAAGGTCACCGCCGTTTCCAAGTAAGGTAGCCACCATTTCCAAGTAAGGTCGCCGCCGTTTCCAAGTAAGGTTCCCGAGTTCGTTTCCGGGTTCGGATCCACCTTTCTTAGTCTTGGTAAGTGAGATCTGTCTCTTTTTCTTTGTTTTTCTTGTTGTTCTATCTTCCTCTCTCTTCTTCTTGGCTGAATCCATGATGTTCCATGGTGGAGCTTGAGATAATGGTTGAAAACATCTTCCACTCTCTTCTTCTTACCTTTTCAACATAGGGTTTGCTTCCTTTTTGGAGAAGGAACCAGCTTGGTGAAGAGGAGTGCCCAAGCTAGGGTTTCTTCCCCTTTTTTCTTCAATCTACCTTGCTGTTTGGAGTTTCACATCATCTCTAAGGTGAGTTATATAACTTTATCCATGATTATTATTCACTCTTACGTTACATGTACATGATTTTGCCTTAAAAATATTGATCCAAGTATAAAGATGTACCTTTACCTAGGGTGTGAGCTTGTATGATAGTTTTTTGTATCATCTTAGATGAACCCTACATCTTGTGCATGATTTTTTTGATGGAAGTGGTAATCATAGACTTTGTTTGCATATGGATAGCTTTTAATATCTCAAAAGATGTATATTTCTAGGATTTCAAACTAATTTTTCCTCCTTATATTTCAAGCAATCTATCATTTTGTAAATTATGATGTGATTATGAATCATTTTTATCATGAATGTGTGGTTTTGAATGGTGACGGTTGAGCATCAATGCTCCCCTCTCCCAGAATATATGAATCTTCATTTCTATTTTAGTTTGAACATTTCATTGTACCCCTCGGTCGAAAATTTTGTCGACTAAAATATTTTCGGTCGACAATTTTCTCGACCGAGGGGTACACTGAAATGTTTATTTAAATTTTTAGCGTCGGTTATTCCAAAAAACTGACCCTGTAAACTCTCTCGGTCGACGAATTTGTCGACCGATAACCTTTCGGTTGACAAATTTGTCGACCGAGAAGGAGCCAGATTTCACGTGTATAAGCACCTTTACGGTCGGTTTTTCCTTATAACCGACCTTAGAGCTCCCTCGGTCGAGGAATTTGTCGACCAATAACCTCTCGGTCGAAAAATTCGTCGACCAAGAAGGAGTAAATTAAAGTGGTTATTCAATATTTAGCGTCGGTTATTCTAAAAAAACCGACGCTATAAACTCTCTCAATCGAGAAAATTGTCGACCGACAATATTTTTGGTCGATAATGTTCTCAACCGAGGAGTGCACTGAAGTGGTTATTCAATATTTAGCGTCGGTTATTCCAAAAAAACCGACCCTATAAACTCTCTCGGTCGAGAAAATTGTCGACCGAAAATGAGTTCGGTCGACAATATTCTCGACCGAGAGTGTTTATAGGGTCAGTTTTTTTGGAATAACCGACCTTACAGGCTCCTTTTTTCTCGCCTGTGTCATATTTTTTACAACCTTTTGTGTCGGTGTTTACTCTGTAAGGTCGGTTTTTTCTGGTCAAATAAACTGACACTATAGAGCAAAGTCTATAGCGACGGCGACTTAGGCGTCGGTTAAAAAGTGACGCTGCAGGCTTAAAAAAACTGACACTTCAGACCATTCCTGTACTAGTGGGGATAGTCTGTTACAATGGTAGAATGGAAGTTCTTGATGTTAATAACTTAAGAAAGTTATTTATGGAAGAATCTCACTCATCCATGTATGCAATGCATCCAGGGATCACTAAAATGTATCATAACTTAAAAAATATGTATTGGTGGCTCGGTTTGAAGAATGATGTAGCAGAGTTCATTATGCAGTGTCCGGTGTGTCAGCAAGTTAAAGCAGAACACCAAAAACATGGAAAAACATTACAACCCCTAACTATACCTCAGTGGAAATGGGATCATGTGACGATGGAATTTGTGGTTGGTCTACCTAGAACAGTCAAAAGCCATGATTCCATTTGGGTGATAATTGATAGTTTGACTAAGACCACACATTTTCCTCCTATCAAAACAACCTACATTGCTGAGAAGCTTGCACAGATTTACATAGATGAGATAGTGCGGTTGCACGGAGTCCCACCTACGATTGTGTCTTACAGAGGTCCCCAATTTACAAGTCATTTTTGGGAACGACTACATAAAGCCCTAGGTGTGCAGTTGAAATTTAGTACAACTTTTCACCCTCAGACGGATGGTCAGTCTGAAAGGACTATACAGACTTTGGAGGACTTGTTTAGAGCATGTGTTCTTCAGTTTGTAGGAAGTTGGGACTTACATTTGAGTTTGATAGAGTTTGCTTATAATAATAGTTATTAGGCTAGTATTGATATGGCACCATATGAAGCCTTATACGATAGACGTTGCAGATCGCCATTATGCTGGATTGAAATCAGAGAATACCAACTTCTGGGTCCTGAATTAGTGCAACAAACAATTGAAAAGATTAAAGTTATACGACAACAGTTGAAGGATGCACAGGACAGACAGAAGTTTTATGCCAATAAATGTTGTAGACCTTTAGAATTCAAAGTTGGAGACATAGTGTATCTCACAGTCTCTCCTTGGAAAGGTGTTCTCAGATTTGGGAAGAAGGGTAAGTTAGCTCCTAGATTTATGGGACCTTACCCAATGATAGCACAGATCAGAAAGGTAGCTTATAGGTTGGAATTGCCACCTGAGCTACATAGACAACATCCAATGTTTCATGTGTCTATACGGAGAAAATGTCATCCCGATACAGAGATGGTGATGCAACCTGTAGAGATTGAATTGAATGAAGATATATCCTACGTGGAAGGTCCTATGATGATTCTTGATAGAAGAGTCAAGAAGTTGAAGAAGAAGGACATAGTTCTTGTGAAAGTTCTCTGGCATCATCATGGCATTGAAGAAGCCACATGGGAGTTAGAGGAAAAGATGAGGAGGAAGTATCCTTCTCTTTTCTCTTGAGATTTCGAGGACGAAATCCCTTTTTAGGGGTTGATAATTGTAACACCCATGACCTGGGTTATGGCCTAACCCTAGAAGTTTTCCTTAAAGTAAGTTACTTACAAACTTGTTCTAATCTTTTGAAAAGTAATTAAGGCCCTTTGTGAAGTTTATTTTCAAATTGAGCTTATATGCAAACTATGTGTGCATTATATGATAGTCTGAGTGTAATATGAGGGGTAATATTGCAAATGTCACATGTTGAATGTATTCTAAGTGTTTTAACATCATGAGAGAGTGAATGATGCTAAGTGATGTATTATGGAAATCCTAAATTCTAAGTGAAGAACTTGTTGAAAAATGCTAAGTGCTTGGTGCATAAATTATGGTACAAATTGTAATATATTCAAAATGTAGGGTTGATGTGTAAATTACCACCTCTAGATTGTCTCTACCCCTTCCTAGTATCATTTAGAGGAGAGATAAAGAAGGAGACACTATGTTTGAATCATCCTGGAATGATGGCACTCTTAGTAATGGAAAGACCAAGAAAATTCATAGTTGAAAGCTATATATATATGAGCTATATCGAGTTTTGGACATAGAATGGGAGTCCCTATCAGCCATGGTGCCATAAAGAGAGTCTCCTATCAATTTTTAAAGTTTTGGCTTTGCCTATTACGGGCAAGGCACTTCAAAGAAGTGATATGTATCGACTTGCAGCTTGTCTTAGGAAATGATTGAGTTGAATATAATAATGAAGTGAGTGGAAGAAGGCTTGCTCTAGCAGATAACCAAAGAGATGACCCTTTTCCCTTACATTATCCTTGAACTTTTATTTTTGCATGGAAATATAATGATGGGATACATGAAAAAATATGTGTCGACCATGCATGGCTAAGTGGCATGTAGTAGCTTAAGATAATGACACCTCTTACACTATTTTCCAAAAACCCCAAGTATAAATACCTAACCCTTCACTTGTTAGTAGAATTTTTGAAATCTTGTTATCATCTTTCCCTTAAATATTGTGCATGCCACTCTTGTATCATGCATAAGTGAGGATATTTATGTGGTAGAACTTGGTATCGACCAAAGATAAAAGATATCGACCAAGTAGGTCATAGTAACCCAGCAAAAGTGATATCGGCCATTGGGAGTGGAGATATCATGTAAAAGATAGAAGATCAAGTCTTGGATCTTGGAGAGGTTCATCTTCAACCTTGGAACGTGAGGAGTTGAAGCTTGAATCTTGGAAGTTGCTTTAGAGGCGGGTTATATAACTTGAACCCATCTATGTTATTATCCATTTTTCAATATTGTTGAACTTGTTGATTATTTTCAAATTCATATTTCCTTTGATCAATTGATATAACTATGAGTCCCAATAAGTAGTTAGGACTGTTGTCCATGGTTTAGAATAGTAAGACAAAGGTCTTGAGGTTTATGATGATGAAATCATCATGGTACAACCCGATATGGGTTGAGGAACATTAAAATCCAATATGGAACCTAAGATGGAGGTTCATCCGATATAAAAGTAGGTGATACCTCATACACGATATGAGGCATATCCTATGGATGATATATGAGATACCTAATAGCACCTTATACACGATACAAGGTTAAAGCTATACCTTTTACACGATATGGGCAAAACCCTAGATGAAGAAATGGAAACTCGATATGCTTTGGAAACCAATTACCTTTGAAACCTGATATACCCTACTACCTTGTGATGGGTTGAACAGTAACTAAGTATCTATCTTGTCGTGTAATTATAATGAAAGAACCAAACCTTGAAAGTATAAGAAGGTTATGAGCTCAAGGGTTTATCTAATATAGGTAACCCGATATGATACCCAACATATAAATCAATATGGTAAACCCAAGATGGGAATCTGATATAGTAAATCCAAGATGGAAACTGATATGGTAATCCAAGATGGAAAACCGATATGGTAGTTTAAGATGGAAAACTGATATGACAATCCAAGGTAAGAAACCAATACAATATTATCTCTATACTACTTAAACGATACATGGTAAGGACATAAATTATATGCCCGATATGGTGCACTCTTTTGCACAATATGAGAATCCAATATATCTCTATATCCAATATAAGGTCAAGAGTCTAACCCATACACAATATGAGGTTGACTTAAGATGATAAAAGCTAAGTAATAGCTAAACTGACATGGCTACACGATATGATGTTAGGTGATAAACCTTAAACCCGATATGATGATGTGTTTTACCACATGACTAAAATGGATCCATGATATGATGATATGTGCATCTTCAAGCATGATAGGATAACATTATATACCATGACACCCGATATGCTAGACATGCTCTAATTCATTAGGCTTGTCTAAGTGATGTATATGATTCGTGCAATATTGAGACACAATGAGTTTAATTCAATTTGATAATGGTGAGCTAGTAGACCTTAAGAGGTGAATTAAGTAATCAACACCCTAGTGGGATGAGAGAGAAACTAAGATTGGAAAGTTAATTATGTAATGAACATATGTTAATACTCCAATCATGAATGGGGTAGGAATTGGGGTTTAATAATTTTTGATGAGATCTTGAAACCCTAATCGGTTGATAAAAGGGAATCATAACCCTAATTCATTGGGGAGAATGTATTCTTTAGCATTACATGGTTATGACATGTGTTTGAAATTGTTGATAGCATGATATACTAACCATGCAAGTATCATAAGGTATTAAGCATAACTAAGTAAGAGCTATGATACATATTCAATGATCTATGTGAACTATGTGAATTGATACCTTGGTCTGGTGACCTACATGTAATGGTTATCTACTGAGTGGTGATAATACTTAGTGATGAACTAAGGGTTTGAATACCCAAGCATGATGAAGATAAGAGATTGAGATTCTAAGTGATCTATGTGTTTCAAAGAACATAAAAGTACTTGATAAACACATTTATGCTTTTCTTTATTACATCTAATATAATTCTTGTCTATAACTTGTTTGATGCTAAAAGATACTGAAATACATTTAATTAAGCAAGTTAATATTATCATATAGTTTCCCGGTCCATAGATCCATTCAGTGTCAGCATTTGCTAAAAGGTTAAATGAGTTTTACTCGGTATACATATTTTTGAATATGTGATCACTAAATGAGGGTACTCAGTGGACTCCCCAAACTAAATGAGGGTGCTCAGTGGACTCCCCAAATACACCAGGTTGCTCAGTGGACTTCCTGATGAAACTAAACCAGGATCACTCAGTGGTCTTCCTGATGACAAATAATCCGGGAAAGCTTAGTGGTCTTCTCTTGAAGAGAGTACATGCTACAACTGTAACTCTTTAGCAAAGATGCCTCTATACCCCGACATAGCTAATTACAACTGACACAAGATGTCATGCTAAAGTCTAAGTGGTCTCATACTGACCGAGATAGGTGAGGTCTTGATAGCCGACTCTGCCACTGACCTTATATGGTACCGATTTTGACTTACTAGTGGTCAGTTGTAGTATGAGTAGTATACCTCATCTCCTCTGGGCATAAGTGTGAATGTGAACATGTAATCAACCATGTAGCATATTTGCTTCAGGGTTAAATACAGAAAACATTGGTTGATGCTTCATTACTTTCATACATCTTAGTAGATAGATGTTATACATGCTCTTCGTATTCCTTTTTAAAGCAAATAGATGATTTATAATTATATTATCAATATTTATGCTATGCACTACAAATATACTTGCTAATCACATGAAATATCCTCTATTCATTTTTTATACTATTTCCTATGATAATAATATTGTTGGAAGAGAGTTATATCTCTTGCTGGGACAATAGTCTCACCCCACGGGATCCACAATTTTTAGGTGGATGTGGATGAGGGATTAGGAACCAGACTGCAGAGGAAGGACTACATCAGCAAGGACAATAGTAGTAGCTGAGGTTGAATACACTGTCTGTCGTATCTTGTAGATAGAAGTCCTATGTGTCATATCTGTACTCTCAGGTCCTTGGGAGATAGTTCTTAGTGGTTTTTACGAACGACTTGAGATTTGGTTTGTTTACCTCGAAGTTTATATGTGGTTGTTGTATTTAATAAAGTAAGGCATCTGGTACTTGTTACCCTCGAGGAGAGACGGTACACTGTATGTACAATGTGAACCATATGTATATAAAGTTTTGGTTCTTTTTGTAAGAGTTTCCTCGAGAAGGATCTATGTGCAAAATGGTTTTAATTATTAGTGATTTTTGTTTATTCTTCTACTTATGGTTATTCCATGATTATAACTGGTGATGGCTTGATTTGTAATCGGGTCATCACAGTTTCTAAGTTTGGATCTCCTTGAGTGGTCACTAGAATGACCATCTTCTTCGATCGATGAAGAGGGTGATATTCTCATGCGACCTCCAATCCACTTAGTGTTCTTCAGTCACTAAGGTTCCATTCTTGTGATTGATTGGCTTTGAACCTTCTTTGGGTGATGAAGTGGTGAGGTTCTCTTCAATCACCAAGTTTTCTTTTGACCTAATTCTCTTTGGTCAAAGTCATGAATTTTCTTTTCCTTCGATCTACTGATATGCTTGATCGATGTGGACAATGTGAGTGACTCATATCTTCAACCAATGAAGATGATGTGGCCTATTTCTCTTTGATTGTTGAGAATTTTTGTACATGTTTTTACCTTATGTGGTTGACTATGATGATGAAAATAGACCTACTTGCTTCCAAGTATCTAGGAGAGGATGATAATCTTGGTTTGTATCTGTTGACTAATTTGAACCATGATTTGGTTATCTTGTTAAACCTAACTCTAATTATAGGTACATAATGATGTTGCTTAGCTTGTCTGATAACTAGCATGATAATAAAGTATTTTCTCTCTCATAAAGTTGTAACCCTAATTCGTTGTCGAATGAGTATCATAGCTGATGATGTTCTTGTAGGGAATAATGTGAATGTTCTTATGACCTTGAAAATGGCTTTGTACCCTAATTTGAGGTGATATCCTCTGGTGATGTGCTGGGGGATGGGTATTCTATGATAATGTGGATAATGGTGATGGCCATGTGTATGGCAGTGGAACAAGTACCATGTGGTGATGAGATATGCTTTATGTTTCATACATTTTATATCTCCTGAAGTTGCAATCTACCCTTATCTTTGTAGAATCTTTTTAGGGTTTGTATATAACTTGATTGATGTAGTAAAAAGACACCCAATTGGCATTAACTAATCAAGTGGAACCCTTATGACGTAGTTTCCTTGGCCATAGATCCATTCGAGTATCAAAGTTGCTGGATGGTGAAATGAGTATGCCTAACGGAAAATCAGAGCACAAACTTGTTGAGTATGCAAGGTGATTGGAGAGTACATCCTTGCCATTGAGATGCCAAGGTGATTGAGAATGACTATGTTCATTTTGTGGTGTTATATATGTGATATGTGAGAACAACAATGAGAACAATTGTGGCTATACGACATTGGTTATAGGGTTTACCCTAGTGTCTAGTGTTGTGACATGTACCAAGGGCGGACTAGGTGTTTTCAGCTTGATTATATGTCACTGGTGATAGTCGACTGATATGTCTCTACGATGTTCAGTCGAACTGATCGAGTAGGGAGACGATCCTGGATTCCGACTTCTCCTAGATCTTGTTGGCATTGATTTTGACTTAGTAGTGGTCAGTTGGATTTGGGTGAGATGACTCAAATCCTTAGGGCATTAATAAAAGACGTAATACAACCATGTAGTATAACTATGTCAACTTAAACATGCCACATATTAGATGTTTACCCTTGCCTTGTTTCTATTATAGCTTAGTTGTTATAAAATACAGTAAGAGAAATCAAGTTTTATATATGTTTTTCATATTCCTTCTTATCATGATACTATGTTTATATGTTATAGCTAAGTCTACTCATTTTGTCTAATAGTGATATATGTGTGGTAGCAATAATTGTTGATTGAGAGCTATGTTGGATCTAGGATGGGTGGTTTTCTCTAGGGGGTGAATAGATCTGAATGCACTTAAACTAAATTCATCAGACCTTCAAATTATTTAACAAGATAAGGTTGCTAATTTAGAATTTGAGTGCAACTAAACATACATAGCAAGGATGAGAGATATTGAGACAAGAAAAAGAACACAAGCTATGTAGAGTGGTTCCAATCTCCAAACTAGGAGATTGTCAGTCCACTACCTAGAGAGGTCAACCTCTAGGATTTCTTAATGATGTCTACTCCTTATATTCACTTATAAGATTTAAAACATAGGACTTTCCTTTTTTGGGTTAAGGATACCCAACTTTTCCTTTGAGGGGAAGGTAGCCAACAACCTACCAAAGGACTTACCTATCCAACCAAGTGTCTTCTACCTCACCAAGGACTTATCCACTTTGCAACGAGTCTTCTGACTTCACCAAGGACTTACCCACTCTTGCACAAGTCTTCAGCCTTTGAGGAATTACCCACTCTTCGTGGATCTATTTCCTTTGATTTCACCTTTGTCAAGGAAAATATTTCACCAAGGGACGCCTTCCCTTCTTCTTCACCTCTCTTAATCAAGAGAGAGAACCTTCATCTTCATCTTCATGGTAGAAATGAGAGAGTGGGAGGTTGAGGAAGTGAAAGCCTCACAAGATATACATGTAGGACTAGCTCTCTTACAAATATCCTACTCACTCTAATGGATGTAGCAAGTGATTAAGCTTAGAGAGAGAGGAGGCATTAGTAAGAACTCAACTATAGAATAGGGACCTTCATAGTGCTTGGCTAACCATGGGATGAAGCCCAAGGGGTTCTATTTATAGTTAGGGATTCCTAGAAGCCTTTGGGAATACTTAAGGAAGAATACTAACCATTTGGGGTGTTGCAACGGATATTTTTTTTGAGTTTTGCAAGACTCAAACAACTAGAAACACTTTTTTGTACTTTTTTGTACAATGTGATTGGTCTAGTTTCAATAAAGGTAACTCGACCGATTGTACTATATGACAAGAAAATTTGAACAATCACTCGAGTGATCCTAGTTGAAACTCGACCGATCACTTAAATTAGTTTTGCCTAGTACATGGATCAATCGAGTTCTATGAGTTTGCAACTCAACCGAACCATGACATTTTCAAGATCCATTTAAGGGATCGATCGAGTTTGTAAATTGACCAAAAACAACATGTAATTAATTTGGGAAATGTCTTTAAATTGCTTAAATATTTGACTTAAGTGCTTTTGATTTTTTCTAAGCTTAATTACAAGTCATAAAATCATTATAAGTGATTTACAACATGATTCTAATGGATTTACACCATATTCCATAAAAATACACATGCATTGATTTTGATTTGTCTTTTCTCCAAATTGAGATGCAAAAATTGGGTCATTTGGAGTGTGTCTATACCTAATATGAAATCACTCAAGTAGAAGCATTTGAAAAAATTAAGTGGAATGGTTTAGTCATCATCAAAATAAGGGTTTGATCGATTTAGACCTAGAGTCAACATTGACCTAGAGTCAACAAGTTATGTCTCTCATTGGGACACGAGTCTCATCCCGTGGGGTTCCACATCTTTTTACATGGTTGTCAGCGATGTTGTAGAGATCATGTTGTTGATGAAGAATAACTCAAAGATTAGTAGTGGTTGAAGGTTGGATAGATGCTAGTGTTGTGTAGTAGAGTCCTAGTGTCATCCTTGTACTCTCAGGTCTGGGAGGGACGTGTTTTGTAAATGATTTGTATGACATTATGAGGTTTTGGCAGTATGCCATGGTTATATATATGTGGCTTGTACATGGAAATAGATGTTTTGTAGCAAGTGCATGGAAGATGGCCACTTTATAGATATGAATAACTAGTATGGTATGTGATATGTTACAGTTTGTGAACCTTGATGTAATATGTAATTGCACAATGATGGTTATATGAGATTGGTTTTAATTTTACCTATTTTTCTAGTGATGTGGTTCTTTAGCTATTGAACATGTGCTTTGTTTTGATTTATGTCATTTGTGTGACATCGGGTTGTCACAATTGGTTTTTGTACCTTTGGTAGGCACTATCCTTTGGTCTACGCAATCTTCAGTTTTCACCTTCTATCTTCATCCTTTCACTTGATGATTGTGATTATGGCCTTTGGTTGCTAAAACCATCAGTATATCCTATCTTCAGTTGTCGTTCATCAAAAAAGCTTTGGTAGACACTCACCATTCTAGCCTTCGATTGACACTCTCTCTACAATCCATCCTTTGATTGGTAGCGCCTAACAAAAACCATTGGAAGGTAATTCCCAGTTCAACCTTCAACTTTCTCAACCTAGGATTGATGTCATCGTCCTAACCTTTAATTTATGGTCAACACTTCCATAGATCTATGAAAAGCATTGATTTATGGCTGCATACAACCATCAATCTGGGCTTCACACAACCATCAATCTGAGCACTCAACAAATCTTTTGATCTAAGGACATGCAAAACCTTTGATCTAGATCCTTTTATTGGCAACCGATGAAAATCACGCTAAAGATTAAAAAGGCCATAACTTCTATATATCAATGATGATGTGGTTCATTCTTATTTTTATGAATTCATAATTAACTTCCATACATTTCTACACCACTACTTGTAAAAAAATAATTCACAAAATAATAAAGATAATAACATGCTTAATTAATAATCAGATTATCTCTTAACCTATAATTACCAGTTAAGAGGATAAAAATTGTAACAAAACTAGTGATTATAGAGCCCGACTCATTAATCCTTATTAAGTCTTTGCTTAAGCTTGAAGGTTTATAAGGCTACCTTGGTCTACTAGTCAATGACATTTTAGTTTTAAGTAGTTCTTATACTTCATGTTCTTTCTCTCGTGTTAGGTGGAATTGTAATAGAGTGACACATGAGGTTTCCGAATAAGTCATTGTTGGTAGTGTAGGTAGTTCCTATGGGCAAGTGACTCTCCATTCTTAGAACCTTACACTATTAGATTTACCTAATGAATAATTTAATTTTTGCATTAAATAAATACAAGCGCGCATCTATTTGTACCTCCTCAACATGAAATAAATGTGAGAATTGCATTAGTCAAACACGATGTCAATTTAAAGCTCACATGATTCATATGTATTCAAGAAAACATGTTACAACACTTCTGAAATAAGCTTTCTATAACTATTTATTTTTTAAATCGCAAAACATCATCTCAATACACCGTATCAAAGTGTCCCTTAAGATGGTGAATTCCACGGGTTTGGATTCCCTGTTCCAACTATCATGTGACAGGATTATCTAGACCATGGAATCATAAAATGGACTGAAGTAGAGGCTAACTGTCTTTGGATTCTACAACTGTGATATGTGCAACATAGTACTATTACAAGGAGCCAGAACAGTAAATATGGTCCCAAATTTCACCGGGGTTCTTTCTCCTCATTCTCATTCCTGTTACAAAATGTGTAGCCACATGATGATCTTAAAGTAGAAGAAAAATTAGGCTATACCATCTCTCTCTTTCCTTCTATATATTCCATTCTCCACACTCATGCGCCATGACCCACACTCAGTGTGTGGTGACTAAGATATGCAATTCTTTTATTTGCATCATTACTATCACAATTTACATTAAGGGATGAGAGTCTTATAGTAGATTAAGAAAATTGACTATAAGTTCATGTATTTATGTCTCCCAAGCGTTCATGCATTCTCATTATAGGACTTACACCATTACCTTTCTCTCCCTTATGATGAGTTGGTATAGTCTAAGATAAACATATACTCAACTAGTAAATAAATATTGGAGTAAATATAATTTTGTCATCTTTAATAAAAAATAGAAGGAAGTTTAATCCCTCATTTCTATATCTAAATTAGTTTGCTACCTACTAGAGCGCATGCTATTTTTATTGTCCTAAATGACCAAAGTATGGTATATTCACCAATCACCATTGGGTAGGTATCTGCTCTGCCGACCAGAGGTTTCTCTAGGAGAACATCGGCCACAAATACGGTGATCCAACCACATCAGAAGCCCCACCGATATACTCAGTACTCACTGCAACAACATACTAATGCAACACCATCCATTTCATGCGATAACTAATATGGCTTCGGGATGACTTGATAGAACAACATTGATATCCCGCCCAACCGTACCACATCAAATCTACCATTAACCCACCAGGGCGGCAAAAATGGCAGAGGAACACCGCACAAAACCTTAGGCGGCGCCGACGATTTCCACTGAATCAGTCGACCATTTTTTCCTTCCACTATGAGAACAGGAGACACCTTAGTGTCACACTGAGAAAAAGTAAACATCTCCTCTATAGAAACAACCCCCCCTACATTTGATCAGAGCATATAAGAGCAAGAAGAACAACAAACTCAATCTAATACACACATCTTCAAATCTATAAAAACAATGATGATTTCTCTCTTCCCATACATGCATTATCCACTCGACGATCTAGCCAACCATATCTTAATGCAACTTCCTAGGGCTTGGAAATACCATTAATTTTATCTTCTTCCAGGTATGAACAAGGTGAAGGTGGGACACAAGAGGTTTGAAGTTTTCATCGACTATGACAAAAAATTGAATATCTATATTGAATATGGTTGGGAGGATATGATTTCAGAGAGAGTAGACCATCTTAATCCACCCTATTGCAGAAAGAACCCTAATGGCTTGGGTCATAGAGTTTAACAATGTAACCTCAGTGGAAATATACTCCCTCTTCTTCACATGGAATGACACTATCTCCATGAGCTGAGACTCAGATGATCAACTCTTTGTTCCGAAGAAAAATCAACCAAAGATGGGAACGCATCGAGATCACCTCATCTCTAGCAACACCAATTCTGTCAGAGGAGGAAGACACAACAACATCACTACAACACCACACTACCATTGCTGACAGGTACAAATCTAAAAACACATCAACTATGTCTGTGCCTTCTATTAAGATAACAAAAAATATTTCAAAACACCCTCTGACTACCAAACCATCATGTTTGAATTCATATGACCTAAACTTCCCACCCCTTGGTAAGACCACAACTACCGACCTTGCCATTTCCACTTTCAAAAACAACACCCATACAAATGGCTAGAAGATCGTCCCTCGCCGACCCCAATTTCACGCTCTAAGATGTAGCAGATGCATTAGCAGAAAACATTCTAAGTCCCAATGCAATGCTTGATCATGCTGCTACATCTCTGGCCACCCCAGACACCTCTCCTATTGATTCCACCATTTCCCTAAATATTCCCAAGATGGCCACAAAATTTTTCGCAGCAAAAAGGAACTCCCCATGCAAAAATGACATTTACAGATAGATCACAACACATCAGAAGATTTGACAAATCTAATCAGTGCCCAAAACCCTTTGACAACATGATTATCACCCAAAATGCTTTCGCATGTCTTCATATTCCTAAGCTAGATGTTCTCTTTCCCCACCGATCACATGCACACATCCAACAACCTGCTATGAAACCCCAAAAGCCGAGACCCCCAATTTCAACTAAACCCTCATTGCCGAACCTTCGCCAACTTTCACCCCCAACTTCATATGCATTTCGATCCTCCTCCTCGATGGCACTTGCAATGAACCATGATAGAGAGTTTCCCTTTGACCTCCCTGCAAATGACATGAGATTGTTGAAAGTCTTTACCAGTAGGAGCATCCTCATCACTATCACAAACAATATTGACAATAACACTGTCAACATTCTAGATGTCACTCAAGAGATCTCTCTTATTCTCCCTGGACATACGGTCCTCAAACCTAAGACCCTTTCCCCAGCTCAACTTCTACATTATGTCCCTAAAGGCACCAAGTTGGAGCACCTTTTTGGATAAGTCATGATGATCCCATGTGGTACAAGCTTTGTACAAGGTAACATCACCAGATGGTTGCCTGAATAAGGATCCTCACTGGCCGGTTCTGGTGGATCAGGATGGGTAGCCATCACTGAACTACCACCCCACCTTTGGGAGATCGAGGTCTTCAGAGCCATAGTACATTCCATCAGAGCCACCCTTCAGTTTTTCAGCCATGACACCCTTCACCCCTCTTAGTGCATCAAAGCCTACTGTGTCTTCTCAGTCAAGCAAGCCATTACCCTTCTTGACTCTATGAAAATCAGACTGGGGGAAAATTTACAAAGTAAATCTTATAGATGAAAACCCTACTGCTATCAAAACTACCTTCTCGGATATCAATGTTCACCCACCATAATGGTACTATCCAGACAACACAAAGAAACCATTCACCATCACCAGGAAACCATCTGAGAAGAAAATGGTTTGGGAAAGAAAAAACTCTACTTCCATGTCTGTTGAAGACACAAACCTATCCACAAACATCAAGAGACCTAGAACAACATCACCATCACTAGACAACACCAACAACTCCCTCCAAAACTCCTTCAAACCCTTCCCTTTCCACAACAATGGCACCGAATCTACTACTAGAATTGGTTCTGAAACTGTTCAAAATCTAAACATGATCATCATTGATGGAACCCGATCATCGTAGAGTCTGAAGAAGAAAAACAATGAAAAATCTCCCTCTACAATCCAATCTATCACCCACTATTATCCACATTAGAGGGACAAACACAAAGAAACTACTTCACTTTAGAAGAATTAGGTACACCCTCGAAACATTCTCTTTTCTTTCAAAACAACTCTCAACTGGCTACAACTGATATTGCACTTTCTATAAATAGTGATAACCATATTGACAATATAGGGGACATATCATCCTGGTCGGACAATCTTTTACAAATTTTGTTGATAAAATAGGCATTACATTTGAAGATAAAACCCACGCACATAATGCCCTTGATAATATAAAAAAGTTTATGAATTGGAGAAACCAAAGGAACATCCATGATGCTTATATCAACCTTGACAACTTGGACTTACACTAACTATACTTGAACATAATTTCCTATCTTTGCATGTGCTAAAATGAAGATTACATCCTGGAATGTCTGTGGTGCTTCTATTCTTTATAGAAGAAAAAAATCAGAAAACACATCTATAAAAACAACATAAACATTATCACCATCCAGGAAACAAAATCCACACTCTCCCCTTTTGCACTTAAAACCATAGGGGGCAAACACATAAACTCTTGGCACCAAATTCCCCTAGTTGGATTAAAAGGTGGCTTAGAAATAGGAATAAACAATAGGTTGTTCACAACCAAACATTCAGAGTTTATGAAATTATCCATTACCCTCCACATCACAAACAACACTAATGCTAATAGATGGGTCTTTACAGGGATCTATGGTGAACCCAGCTCAAACAAAACTGAATACACTACTGAGATCAAATACATTATTGATAAATTCCATGATATGCCCTGGCTCATTGGAGGAGACCTCAACCTTATCACACAACCATCAGACATATTTAGCCTCTCACAATAGGGAGGACACATGCATCCTATTGATAAAACTTTCAAACATTTCATCACACAACACTACCTGATCGATATCCCCCTACAAATGCACGCTTCACTTGGCATCGGAATAAATCCTAGGCTAGGATTGACCAATTTATTTGTACTACACTTTGGAAAGGTCTATACCCACATTCCTTTGTTACAATTAGACAGTGACCTATCTCAAATCACTTCCCCATCATTATTAACACTAAATTTGGATACATGGGGACACAAACCTTTCCGATTCGAAAATCTTTGGGTATCCGCCCCAAACTGTTTGGAACTTTGTAAAATCACCTAGATTGCTTCAGATAACCATACCATAGAACTAGGATATCACATACACAAGAATACCAAGAACATCAACAAAAGTCTGAAAATTTGGTAGAAACAAAAATATGGAACCCTAAATAAAAAATTAGCTGATCTTGAACAACAACATCTTTATGTTGAGAATGATCCTACTGCAGACCCAACCCTTGTCATCACCATCAAAGATGAACTAAAACACATCAAATATTGCATAGACACCATATGGAAACAACATGCTAAAATCAGATGGGCCATGGAGGGAGACAAGAATACATTTGTTTTCACAAAACATGTAACAATAATGCTTGAAAAACATCATTTCTAGATTGTGCATTAATGGCAACATCACATCCAACAAGCACACGATCACCAGACACATTGTCCAATACTTTGAGCGCATCTTCAATAATGGACATAAGCCCTTTTTCATTGACTCAATAAATTGGAAACATATTTGTTGCAAAAACTATCCCATACCCACAACACACCATCAAAGAATTCAACCATGAGGAATCAAATGACACTATTACTTCACTTGGAAAAAACAAATCCCCTAGACCTAATGGACTCAACACTAAATTCTACCTTGCCAATTGGAACCACAACAAGGAAGATTTCATGAAACTTCTCAAATCCAGCCACAACAACAACAATGTCCATAGACATATCAAACCTATCAATCATACTAATATATCTCTCATCAAGAAGGTCAAACACCCTGACCAGATCACAAAATTCAGACCAATCAACCTCGTTAACACCTCATACAAGATCATTCTAAAGGTTCTTAGCAATCACATAAAACCACAACTAGAGAACATCATCCCTCAGAACCAGAATGCCTTCCTAAAAAACCATAGCATACATGATGCCTACATCATGGTAAATGAAACTTTCCACCTCTACTAACAAACAAAACCCAGTAATAGCTATCAAGCTAGACTTTGAGAAAGAATTTGATTACATAAACTGGGATTGCCTCCTTCATACCATGTCTGGATATGGGTTTCCAAACAGTTGGAATAATTGGATACATGCTTGTATGTGTACAAACTTCTTCTCCACCATCATCATCGAAACCCCTTTTGGCCACTTCCACAACACAAATGGACTTAGATAGGGAGACCCAGGCTCCCCATACCTTTTCATCATTGTCACCTCCAATCTTACTAATATAATCAAGCTTGGTACTCCACAAGGCCTCATCACCTCACCTTCAAAATGCTATGAGAATATTATCCAATTTGCGGATGATACCATGATTCTGGTTAAACTAGAAGACAACACCATCATCAATACCATTCACATCATTAAACTTTTCTCTCACATCTCTAGACTCAAAATAAACCTCTCAAAATCATCCATCATTGGCATCAACACCTCTAATAACCTCATTGATAGATGTAAAGCTCTCCTTAAGTGCATAATTGAAGATTTACCGATAACCTACTTTGTACTTCCCATAATGCCAGACCCTAATACTCAATCCCTATGGAACCCCATCATAGACAAAATCAAGGAAAACTTGTCCTCTTAGACTAGCCATTTTCTCAACCTTGTGGGATGTCTCACTCTCCTCAACAATGTCATTACACCAATAACAACACACTACCTCAACTGCATTCCCCTACCAAGTAAAACCCATAAGATCATCGACACCATCAGGAAAAATTTTCTCTGGAATCACTTCAATAAAGAAC